>PVLD010016471.1:0-44867 GCA_004027595.1 Dinomys branickii | reverse complement strand
TCCCTTCTTTTTTTGATAAGGTTGGCTAGGGGTTTATCAATTTTATTTACTCTTTCGAAGAACCAACTCTTTGATTCACTAATTTTTTGTAGAGTTTTCTTCATCTCAATTGCATTAATTTCTTCCCTGAGTTTTATAATCTCCTCCCTTCTTTGGGCTCTTGGTTTGGCTTGTTGCTCTTTTTCTAAGAGTTTGAGGTATATCAATAGGTTATTTATTTGCTCTCTTTCTATTGTCTTTGTATATGATTTCATTGCTATAAATTTCCCTCTGAGGACTGCTTTCATTGCATCCCACAGATTCAGATAGGTTGTACTTGCATTTTCATTTATTTGTAGGTAATTTTTAATTTCTTCTTTAACTTCTTGTGTGACCCATTGGTTATTCAGGAGGTTGTTGTCTAATTTCCACGTTTTTATGTGGTTTTAGTAGTTCTCTTTGTCATTAATTTCCAATTTTATTGCACTGTGGTCCGATAATATGCATGGGATAATTTGAATTCTTTTGCATTTAAGTAGATATGCCAGATTGGCGCAGTCTGTCCCAGTAGCGCGTTCTCTGAGTTTCCTCTGCTCTGCTGCCTCCAAGAAATCCTGGTTACAGCCGCTTCTGAGCCGGTCGGGTTCAGGAGCTGAAGCCGTTCTTCCCTCCGCCCAAAATCAGCCTCTGTAAAACGTCCCAGAGGCACTAGAAATGACAAGACTGAGCCCCCTTTCATTTCTGAACACAAACAGTGAAGTGCACCATGGTTCAGTTTTACTATCAGGGATTAGGGGACGCCACCCTGAGAGTTGTGACCGCCATTTCCACAGCGTCCCTCCCGAGAACTCCTAGATGTAGCCCTCCTCGTCCTCTCCTTTTTCCAGACCAATTATTATTAAGAAGTTATTTTAGGGTAACTTTTTCCCTTCCATTCTCAAAAACTATGCACAGTTCCACATACAAACCCCTGTATTTGAAATGCTTAACATTATTTTTCAGTGCATGCCTTATATTAAATATATATACATACACTTAATTATATTTTCAAAGAGTTGTAAATTTATATGAGAAAATACACTATAAATTTCAGCAACCAGAAAGATAAGTATTTTCCATACAGTACCTACATAACACATACACCTGGAAAATCTCATATCAGTAAATGTCTCATACAAAACTAGGGTTTAAGCTATACTTTTATATATGAATTGGGAATTCAAATTTTAACATATAAGTTTGTTTTCATATATTTATGTATGTATATCTATTACATTATATTCATTATATTATAAGCGTGCTAACCTCCTTCCCAATCTTCATTACTCTCTGATTTGCTAAATTATTGTTTTGTAGTTGTGATTCTCAACCTGCTTCAGCAGTCTCAATAAGACCTGCATTTCAGAATTGGTGGGCTAGGTGAATTCTACACACAACCATGGCTATGTAGTTTTCTGAGTTCAATAAAGCCCTGAATTGTCTCAGACTCAAATATTTAGCATTCATGTTTTGTGAGTGTGTGTGTGTGCACGCGCGTGTGCGTGTGTGTGCATATGCAATTTTTCTAGAAGGATACAAAACATTTTTACATCTAACTGCCCCTTGGGGTTGAAGTAAACAAGAGTCGTTCTTTGCCACTGCTTTCATGTGGTTTTGTTTAGCTGTGTAGCTGTCAGTTATTTCAAATGCTTTACATATTCCAATTAATGCAATTTTATTGCATATAAGCCTGAGGTGCTTTATAAAACCATGGCATTTTACAACTTGAACAAGTGCCAAGATGTAGAGTTGCTAATCTGTGGGAAGGCATCAGCCCCTAAACTGAGAGAGTAAGTGGGAAAAATAGTGGGGCCTTAAACGTGACCCTACGAGCTTAGATAGCAAAACACACTAACAAGGAAAAGAGAAACACAGAACTTTTGATCAGCATGTACATAGAAATGAATTTTAGTCCAGGGAACTCTAACAGTACCATAGGTTTGCTTCATGTTTTTCAGCTGATTTTTCTGGGTCCTGAGTTTTCAAGGGAAACTAGGGAGTTCATATGGAATAGGGACAGGATATTCTACAACTTCACAAATCTTAGAAAGTACAGGGGAAAGTCTGTTATAAGCACAGGGTACAATTTGCACTCAAAACACTCTCAAGCTAAGGTGAGCTGCATATCTATCGGTCCTGCCACACACCTCAACAAATAGAAAACTAATGTTCTATATTTTTGAAAAATAATTTTTCAGATAGTTATAAACAAAAATCTAGAAAGCTTGAGGAAGCCAAGTCACTTTAGTTTGCCTGATTTCTAAACCATACATACAGAAAAATACTATACACAAACAGTATATTCTGTGTTTTCTTCAATGTTCTTTTATCCAATACTAGAGGGAAGATTGGCATCTATAGTTTCCCCTCAAATGATTAATCTGATCCATGTCAGAGCTCAACACAATCCTTGGCTTAGATCACATGTCAGTATTTTTTTGTAAATGAATGAATGAATATACAATAGCTTTATTTACACTGTTTCTAGCCATGGAACTTATGAAAACCACTTCTGAATTTTGAGTATGTCTATTCTAACAAAAACTCATATAATCATTGTCATAACACAAAAACTTAAATATATAAGCAATATACAGGCATAAACAGAATAATAATCTAAATAGACCTCTACTCAACAAAACTTAAGTGTATTAAATGATTCCTATACCAACTAGGTTTTATTTTAGAAGTACAAAGGTAGTTTAATTTCAGCAAGTACTACTCTATTCTAATACTTTTAAGAGATTCAGAGATTAAAAATGTATGATATCTCAATCATATGCAAAAAGTAGTAAAACTGTTTGACATCTATAGCAAAATTTATTTTACTAGCTAAAAGTAAAGGTAAATTCTATAACTTCTCAAGTATCATGCTTTGCTACTATAAGTTCAATGAAGTAAAAATCTTAATGCAAAAATTTTTATATATTCTTATAAAAAATCAAATGAGGAAGGTGGTAAGAAAGACTCTTAGCACAATCGCTTCTTTATATTGTATATGGTAGCAGGACCTAACAAATTAAATAATAAGTGTTGACCCCAAAACAAAATGATAGGAATCAACAATGGTTGCTACATTATATGAGATCATGCCCAATCCAAAAATGGGCAGCTGAGATGAACACACACTTCTCAGATAAAGAAATGCAAATGGCAAATAAATACATTTAAAAATATTCAACATCATTAGTCATTTGAGAAATACAAATTAAAACAACATTGAGATTTCAGCTCACCCAAGTAAGAATGGCTAGCATTAAGAAATCAACCAATAACACATGCTGGCAAGGCCATGGAGAAATAGGAAATTTTCTCCACTGCTGGTGGGAATGCAAACTGGTGAAAGCACTGTGGAAATCAGTTTGGAGATTCCTTAGCAACCCAGGTCTAGAGATCTCATTCAATGCAGCTATTCCTCTTCCCAGAAGATCTGAAAACATCATATCACAGTGATATATGTGCACCCATGTTCATAGCAGTGTGATTTGTAATTGCTAAATTGTGGAAGCAACACAAATGTCCATCCATTGAGGAATGGATAAAAAAATTGTGGTATTTTTATATAATGGAATATTACTCAGCTATAGAGAAACATAAAATTAAGGCTTCTATAGGTAAATAGTCATAACTAGAGACCATATTCATGAGTGAAATAAATCAGACCTCCATGTGTAAGCAATCTATTGTCTCCTGAGTGTAAGAACCTGAAAGAGTGAATAAAAATTAGGAGGTATGATGGACATTGTGAAACAAAAGGAAACTGCTCAAAAATAAAGAGCTACTGGGATGAGGGAAAAGAGAAAAGAAAGAAGGGGAGATTATGCACATATGTATACACAGGAGAGCTAACATAGTTGTACTACTGACTTCCATTGCTTTACTGAAAGGAACAGTTAATGATTAATTATTTGATCAATTTTGCATGTCTATATTTGTTTTCCTGAGAAACCACTTTGAAGGTAACAATATGTAATACAACAACCATTGTTAATTTTCTACCACTTTGTGATTCAGTATTGCTTGTATTGTTCTTATGCTATTTTGTAAATGGATATCTGTTTGTTAAGAGAATTATATGAGGTCATGTATCATTTTTATTGTTTTTGGTTTTGTCTTTATTATTGTTTTGTTAGTTGTTTTCTCTTTAAAGTAAAAAAATATGGAAAATTGGAAGGAAGAATCAAAATGTCATTTTTTCAGTAATGTGATTCTCTACCTATAAATACAAATATTTAGGAAAGTAGGCAGGATGAAAAAGATCAATATAAGCAAATCAAACGTTTCTAAACACCAGCAAATAGAACTAGAATAATGACTCCTAATCTATAAAATTGAAACCTTGGTCAAATCAAGAACAACCTATGCATAAATATGAAAATTATATCATATGATAGAACATTTTAATGAATGACAGCAGCAAATACTGAAATAAAAGATAGTGTATTTCTGGTTGAAAATGGTTACTGCTAGTCTACGGCCATACCACCCTGAACGTGCCCGATCTCTTCTGATCTCAGAAGCTAAGCAGGGTCGGGCCAGGTTAGTACTTGGATGGGAAAATGGTTACTACTATAGATGGACCAATTATCTCCCAAATAAATTTAAGTCTTCAGTTGAATTTCATTCAACACTCTAACAAAATGGCACACATTCAACAATATCATGGTCTACTTTATGTAGCAGATATGAAAAATAAAACTTTCATTATGAAATCATGTTAAGTATATGTAAGATCTTTTGGCTTGTACAATGTACTACAATGGGATAGTGATTTAAATTACCTACTATTAGTGAAAATGAAATCATTCAAACAACAGTAGATTCAGAAGTAGAATCATTATTTTATGAGAAGTCAATTTATAAAATGAATGGAATTTTTAATTAATATTGAAAATATGAAAAATTATTAATGATGTTTACATAAAGTTATAATGACTACTTCTGAGGAGCAGTTTTCATTGTCTATCACATGGTAAGGGGAAAAAAATTAAAAGCTTACTTTGGATGAACTGAAAATAGCCTTTGGGCCATAGATTAAGTTAGTTAAATCTTTATTATCTGGTAGTTAAAATCATATCAAGCCAGATAATAAAATAGAATTAGCCAACAAAATCTTAGAATATCTTGCCACCCACATAGGAGCTCATTGACCTGCAAACCTGATTCAGTAGAATATTTTATCAAGCTTTTTTCCTACATTGAATGAAGGCATTTCAGTGGCCTTACTTAGTACTAGCACCTCCAAGAGGAAGCTATTTTGCCTTTTATCTCAAACTTACCATGCTCCATTACCACCTTACAAGGTGACTTAAATGTCTACATGAACCAAAGGAATAATTACATTCTTATCTAGGAAGGATTGGGGAACATTAGTGGAAATAAATTTCCAAGGATGCTGTTAGGTCAGGAATTCATGATTTGGTAGTGAATCTAAAAGTCTTCTTAGCAGATATATTGAAGTTTAAGTTCACTGGGATATTGAGTTCAATGCTGCTGAGATTCTAGAACTTCTCAGGGCAACACACAAAGGAATTTGAATGTGCAGGAATGTAAGAATGTTGGAATAGCCAGGGATGTAGCTCAGGGGTTCAGCACCCTGGCAAGCGTACAGTCCTGAGTTTCATTCCTGTACAAAAAATAAAAAGAATATTGGAACAGGATCATTCCTTTGAGGGCACTCACAGGAGAATGTCTTTACTAAATCATTAAAAATTTTTTCAAAAAAGGAACACGATAACCTTGTAAATCCTCATGGTTTTTGGTTCTCTTCGGTGACCTCTTTTGTTTAGACATAAAGGGTGATTTTAGTCCCATTTTCACCATTATGATGTTGGACTCCATATAAGAGTATTATAATCTTGAAATGACAGATGCCATATAACAGCTATCATTTCTTTACCAAGTGGGGGCAATTACTGAAAAAAATGTACAAAGAGAGAGTTATGGGCTATGTGATAGTGACTAGTAATTAATTTTCACAGGGTTTATAGTAAAAATGTAGACAATCAACTCATGAAGGTGACTCTGGAAATATGTCCTCAGATCAATGGAAATAAACCGGATTTGTATCTACATAGTTACATATTTGAGTCCACATTGACTTTTCCTTCTGTTGGAAAACTCAGTGTGCAGATACAGAGTCTAAAGAAGTGTGTGGATGTCTCTCTTTGAATGGAAATAGACTATTTTTGTGTCCCATGAAAGTGCACACAGGTTGTGTACATCATGACTCATATTGTCAATGACCAGGTGGGCAAGAGAACTTATGCTGAGGCTGTTAGTCAGCCTCTTCTCTCAGCTGTCCAGTGTTCGCTTAACACGCTCATGAACAAAGTGACCATTTTAGCAGCTATGGAGATTCCATGTGAATTAACAACATAAAGTCCTGCTCACCATATCTGATCTGAATGCAACACCTGCTGAGTATCCAAATTGCCAATAACAAAGGTCAAACCCAAGCACTGATATGGCATTATTCCCGGAATTGATGGCATAGAAGATCAGCCAGCAACCTAGTGACAGTTTGATTACATTGGATGCCTTCCATCATGGAGAGAACCACAATCTGTCCTTATAGAAATAGATTTTGATAATGAATGTACATTTTCTTGTACACAACTCTCCCACTAGCCCCATCTTCAAGTCACAGAAAGATTTATTCTCTGTTATGTACCCTCCCCAGTACATGCCACCACATTACATTGGTACATGGTGTTGTTACACAATGACAGTGAGTAAAGGACTTCACACTTTTGAATTCACTAGCTTACAGTGCATCCAACTAGCCAAAGATATTGATTTTCCATAATGGTTAAATAGCAACTAAAGACCGTTTCAAGTTGAGAGATACCATCACAGAAGAAAAAATATTTAAAGTACATTAAAATAATAGTTAATATATGAGAATATTTCCCCAGATAGAAAACATGAATCCAGGAATTTGAGGTGGATATGGAAGTGACCTTACTCACCTAATAAGTAATTTACAGAATTTTTGCTTCTTGTCCTGTCTTGACTTGGTTAATTTAGAGTTTTTAGCTTCTGAGAGGAATATTTTCATCATAGTACATATCCATGGTTCCCAAAAGTACAAGTCTGAGAATATTAATTGCCAAAGTAATCTTTGGTTGTTGGGCTGGTAGACATGGGAAAGGGTCAGTGTGAAAATTTTCATTTTTAAAGAGAAATTATCTTATTGCAACACAACAGGTATAAGAATTTGTTGAAGCCCAGGTGATTTATGTAAGGAAACTTAGAACTTTAATGTTATTAATGTGTGCCCCAGCAAGTCACTTTAGTGATTACTGTGGCTGATATATGCTACTTAAACTTTTATAGTAGGAATATAGTGATGATTGCTTGTTTAAAAAATTTATGAAATAGCAATTAAAAATTGCTAATAGTTGTATTCAGAATGCTATGGGAATAAAATGACAAAGCAAAAACTTAAGGTTTTACTTAAGCTTTTAAAACACAGTAAACAAGTTGCATGTGACAAAATTAAAAGTCCTATGTTAATAAAAATGATGGAGAAATACAATGAAATAGACTGGCTACGGTAGACAAGTTGTTTGACATCATCTGAATTGTGTTTACAACAGGAGATGAGGTGGGCAGGTAGGTCCAAAGCCTTCTGTTCTCATCTTTGGATTATGTTCTGAAGGTAATAAAGTACCACACAGAGATCTGATTGCATTTTAAAAGATTATTGGAAGCAAGCACCTGGAAGGTTAATAAATATTCATTGAGTGAGTAAATAAACAATTAGAAGGATAAAAGTGAAAACAGAGTACAGCGAGGAGGTTATTAACATTTTGCGAGGAAGATATGCTGAGCCTGGAAAAATGGTCTTCAAAATAAATATGTATTCATATGTCATGAAATCTCCCATCTTCTCAACGATGAAATAAGATCAGTAATACCAGATATGAGTGTAAAGTCCAGGTTCTTCTTTGCCATCTTTTAAAGAATATTCTTATATGAAAAACCTACTACCTAGGGGGAAATAATAAACAAACACAAAGAGAAAAAGGACATTTTCTATGAATCCTAACTTTAACAGCCCAACAGAACATTTATTTTTGTCTAAGTGTTTGATAGGATTTATTACCAACATTGTCTGCACCTGTATTGGGCCAATGCTGCACAGACCTAATAGCATTACTCTTCACATGAAATCATATAATTACAGTAACCTTGCCCAGGAGTAGCTACAAATTATTGAATTATTGGTTCCAGACTGATATTTCAAAGAATCAAAAGGTCATATAATCACTCATGTATGGCAATATGAAGTACAGGTATTCTCCCTGTTTTTACAGTTATGAATAAATACATCTACTGCAGAGCCTAGAGGAAAGTCATTTGATTGTGTCTTCCACTGGGTAGAGGTAAGAGGTCACTGTTGTGATTAGGATGTCCAACAGCAATATTTAACTTTTATTATCACTGATGTTTACCATTATTATATTTAAGCAGCATTCTGGTAATATTGGATTGAAGTCTGCAATACGTTCTCTTCCATACACTGGAATTTCCTTGGTAAAGCTCTTAACCCTGCTGAGCCACACTTCCTTCAATTGTAAGAGGAAGAAATAATACTTGCAGTATAGTTAAGAGGATTAGAGGTTGTTTTCTGTATGAAGCAAAGTTTGTATTTTATAATTCCTATTGTTTAGGTATTAAATCTTTCAGAGACAATTTGAAAAGTGAAATTCCATTTACTGGAGAAATAGTTATAACATGTGCTGTGCTACCTCTAAAATCCCACTTACTTTTCAGGTGCATATGTCATCCTGTACTTCTGAGTGTCAATTCACTTTGCTACTTGTTTCTAACCAACAAAATATTCAAAAGTGACAATTTCTTATGGAATAATAGGTAACTCACAAGGGAGTATACAAAATATAAGTTTAAACACTCTAAACTTGACCACTTATAAAAGGGAAAATATTATGTGTACAGTAGAATCCAGTACAGTGATCAGACGTAAAGCAAATTTGAGCTCTACACATGCACATGTGTGGCACAAATGAACCATATAAACTTATATTGTTTAGGGACAGTGTAGGGTAAATTGGATGTATGACAAAAAATGGCACTTATGTTGCTGTTTAATAGTATACTAGATCTTTCAGTAGCCCAGAAAAGGCTGTTAGTGTCTTCTGAAGAAAATAAGTTCCTTCATTTCACTAGACACTACTCACTTGACCCTGGGTAATTAACAAACCTATAAATTTAGATGCTAATGTGTAGAACCAAAAAGAAAAACTAAGCAAGACCCGATAACCACTATTACTATTTTTTAAAGTCAGGTAGACAAAACAAGCCACACATGATCTGTTATTGTGCACAGGTTGTGTGGAGTATTCCTTTATATTACATGTAGTTTATCAATGTCATTTGTGACTATGATCATGTCAAAATAGTCAAATTTTGCCTTAAGACCTGTAATGAATATATTGGAGACAATACTAGCAAAGCAACTGGGAACCTAATTTATGATGCCCTATCTTTACAGAAGACCATCATTCCTTGGGAGTCCAGGATCATTCATGAATTTTGGGAGTTTCAGTAATTGGTGTTGCAAGTGAACTTTAATGACAGCGACTTGGGTGGTTTGTTGTCCTCTTTCAGAACTAAAAGTCTGATATTGGCAGATATGCATAGCTATCAAGACAAAAGCAGCATGGTATCAACATGAAAACAGACATGTGCCCAGTGGAACAGAACAGGAAACCCAGGAATAAACCCACACACATACAATCACCTGACTCTCAGCCAGAGAAATATGCTGGTGGAAACACCATCTCTTCAGAAACTAGATCTATGGACTTCCACTTAGAGAAGATTGAAACTTGAGTTCCATTTAACCCTGTAAAAAAAAGTTAACTCAAAATGGATCAAAGACCTTAATAGAAGACCTGAAACTGTGAAACTATTAGGGGAAGACATAGGGGAAATCACTTCCAGATGTAGGTATGGGCAACACTTTCCTGAATAAGGCTCAGATGGGCTCAGGAAATAACGGTGAGAAATGACAAATGAGACTACATCAGATTGAAGAGCTTCTTCACTGCGAAGGAGACAATCAATAGAGTGCAGAGAGAGCCTGCAGAGTCGGAGAGAACTCTGGACAGCTGGCTGTTTGACAGAGCATTGGTACCCTGAAGGTATGAAAAGCTAGAACAACTTAATGCCGAAGAATAAGCAATGCACTCATTAAACGAGCAAATGAGCTGAACAGGTACTTTTCAAAAGAAGCATAAATGGCAAGTAAATATGTACAAAAAATGGACAAAGTTCAATATTTTTAGCCATTAGGTAAATGCAAATCAAACCCAAACTGAGATTCCATCCCACCCTAGCCACTAGCTATCCACAAGAAAACAAAAAGTAACAAATGCTAATGAAGATTCAGGGAAAAAGGAACCCTTACACACTTAGCAGGAATGTAAATTAGCACTAGAGGAAACAATACAGAGGTTCCTCAAGAAAGCAAAATTACAACCTCAATATGATCCAGCTATACCACATCTGAGTACATATCTGAAAGAACCAAAATCATAACAGAGACAGGTATCTGCATGTCTGTCTCGGTTACTTTTCTCATGTCGCTGGTACAAAATACCCAACACCCAAAATTAAGGAGGAAGGTTTATTTACCTCACAGTTTGTGGAGCTTTCAGTCCATAATCAGCTGGCCCCCTTGTCACAGTGGCATGGCTCAGGGGCAATACTTTAAGATTGCAAAAGACAGCAAAAGCAGCAAAAGAAACAAGCCTCTTTTCCCCTCTTGTATTTTAAGCAGGCTACCGCCCATAGGGCAGGTGTAGCTCTCACACCATCTCCATGCCTTCCTCCTCCACAGGCTCAGGGTTTTTATTGTGAGGACCCTGGCCTGCTGCTGAGGTACTTAGTTAAACTTCTACACTTCTCAAGTTGATACAATGTGTCAACCATTCCAAAGCCCGTGTTTATTGTAGCACAGTCCATTGTGTCCAAGTTATAAAATAGGGCAGAGGCCCATCTGCAAATAAAAGGATAAAGAAAATGTGATACACGCACAATTCCCTAATACTCAGCCTATGTATAGGGATGCAGATATTTATGCTTTTCCTCTCTCCCCTTCTTTCTTATCTTACTTATTAGCATGACTTTATTTATTTTATGTGTACTTGACTACAAAATTCTAAAGCACTATGCTTCAGTCTTTAGTATTTTGTAAAATCAATAATTATTAAAAATAGTCTCCCAACTTTCCAACTGCCTCCTGGGCCCTTTCGTCACAAAATGGCTGTTAATGAATCTTATAAGGGGCTTAGTGAACATTAATATTTGACTACCTGCAATGATGTGTTAATTAAAATTAAGTTCCCATTTTTCATTTAACTTGTGATAGGAAAGAAAATTGACACAGGGAAACATCACTGTGAATTTTAATTAAAAGAAATTCAGGAGTGGGTGCATTTCATATAATCATAATTGTCCAGACATCCTGTAGACAGAATACTTGGTCAATTTGATAAGAGATAGCAGATTATAGCTGAGAGTGTCTGCATGTCATCGAGCAATATATTGCTTCTTGCTCACAACATACCAGTGTCACTATGATTATGAGTTCAATATTTAAAATTTGTTGATTTCATATTTGCTTGAATGTATGCTAACTAAAATTAATTAATTTTAAATTGAACACACCAATTACAACATCAGACTCATTTTCCAATGTATTATTCCTCACTGATTATGTATCCTGTAAGATTACTTTAATTTTTAATTTTATACTTTAAAGTCAAATAATAATATGTATTTCTAATTATCTCACTTACATATCTGGCTGCTGATTAAACCATGTTTTAATATTTTATGACACCAGCCACCTTTAATTCCCTTATGCTGATAGTTCTTGCTTCTCTGTGCTTGTTTCCCTTGTCTCGTACATCTTAACGTGATATCTAAAGGCATCCTCTCCTATAATTCTGATTCACAGCAAAAAAATCCTCTAGGATTTTGGTCTGGAAAAGAGGACAAAGTGGGAAAGAAGACACCATTGAGTTAATGAAAGAAATTTATGAAACTGTGCCATAGAAAAGTGTTGTTTTTACAGGTTATCCTAAGCTTCCCTGTGGTTTGCAGACTGTTAAACATTCTGCTCTCAAAAGTTCTGGCTGTATCCTAAAAAGACCTAATATAAGAATTTCCAAACTCAACAAACTTATGATTTTCAGCTTATAAGCTGATCTCTCTTTTCGCAATAAACATTGTAAAATAATAAAGTGGCATTAGCATTTGGTGAACGCTTACCATACGCTGTGCTTCACAACTATTACTTACTGTGTCCTTTTACCGTTACTTCTACTGTGTCCTCTGTCCACAGCCAAGAGAACTGAGGACCTGAAAGACTAAGAACAAGTGTTCCAGCACCCCTCTCCTGGTGAGTGCAGGCAGGGAGGCAGTTCTAATGTGAAAGCGTTGTGCCACACTGTCTTCTGTCCTTCTAAACAAATTACTTGTCCTGATCCATTTTTAAGATTCAGCTTAGATTCTCAGGACATGGTCATAAGTTCAGTGCATTAAGATGCATTCATTAAAGTCCTTTAAATGCTGCCTTGTTGGAGGTAGCTGCTGACTCACTTCTGTCTTTGTTTTTCTACACTTTCCTTAGCTGCCTTATTTAGTACTCACAAAAATCCTGTCAAATCATGAAGGAATTGAGGAAAGACACAATCATGGGCAACAGGAAACAAGTTCAAGACCTTCTTTAAACTTGTGTTAATTATAGTTCCCACCATGAATTACTCTACATTACAGACTTCGACCACTACAAAGTCCCTGATTCTTTTAAATGGTTAAAATGAGAAATTCCATGGAGCTGGATCAGAAACCTCAACAGGGATAAAAAAAAAAAAAAAAAAAAAAAAAGATCGAAAGGCAAAAAAGTAGAGCATAGGTGGAAAAGATAATTAGGAAGAGACAATAACTATGGCTGCTATGTTCTTTTTTCTATCTTTTTTTTTACTTTATTTTATTTTATTTGGTACTAAGGGTTAAATCTAAGCCCTTCACACTGAGCTACATACCCAACCCTTTTAAAATTTTCAATATAGACAGAGACTCTTTAAGTTGCATCGGTAGAAATTGAACTTGTTATCCCCCTGCCTCAGCTGCCCCGCATGGCTGGTGTGCAGGAATGTGCCTGTTCTCCCAACACTTGGGATGCCAAGACGGAAGGATCCCAAGCTCTGTGCAAACCTAGGAAACTTAGCAACTTAGTGAGATCTTGTTCTAAAAATAAGAGTAAAAACAAGATGAAGATGTATTTCAGTGAGAAGATGTCAATACTGTAATCAATCAATCAATACAAAAAGCATAGTAGACCACTAAATCAATTTTTTCACAGTATGACATATGTGAAACAATATGTAAATTATAGTACAAGAAAATATACTGTAAGGCAAAAAATAATTGTGCTTCACTGAATGAAAATATTTGTAGCAAAAGATACTGTGCAATGAAAATACAACCTATACAATGGAAGAAATACCTGCACATCATATGTTTGAAGAACACTTTTGACTTAAAAACAAAAAGACAACTGACTTATTTTAAAAATGAGCATTGAATAGACATTTCTCCAAAGAATATATTTTAATGGTCAACAAAAGCATGAAAAGTTGTTTAATGTAATTTCTCATAGAGAAACACAAATCAAAATTATAATCAAACACTTCATACCACCTAAGAAGATGACAATTTTTTAAGTAGAATAATAAATGTTTCAAATATATGGAGAAATTGGAATTTTTTCACTGCTAATAGTAATATAAACTGGTGCAAACTATTGTGAAAAACAGTTTGGCAATTCCTCAAAAATTTAAGTACAACATTACAGTGTTGCCTACCAATTCTGTGCCAGGTTTATACCCACAAGTACGGAAAACGAGTATTCAAAACATATGTGTATGCATACATTTACAGCAGCATTGATCACAAAGGGCAAAGCTGTAATACCTGTCAGAGGATGAATGGACAAACAATTGTGGTGTGCAGACGCAATAAAATATTACTTAACCATAAAAACGAAAGGAATACAGATGTGTACTGCAGTGTCAATGCACCCTAAACATAGTACGTTAAGTGAAAAAGAGCAGAAACAGGTCACAGAAGGTCATCATATAGAGTGTGACTACTTAATGAGTGTAGAGTTTCCTTTTTGGGTGATGAAAACAATTTGGAACTACTGAGGTGACAAAACGTAGTGAATATTTTAAATGTCACTGAATTCTATATTTTATTTTCTCTTTTTATTTTTAAGATAAAATAATGAAAACATGAATAAACAGACATACATATATAAAATAACACAAAAACAATTATTAATTTTATCATCTTTTAATTTCTTATTAATAAAGGAAAGCATATGTACTATGCAGCAGAGAAAAAATACATTAATATGTAAAAAGAAATTAAATATTTCATGTTAAAATGTTTAAAGAAGTTAATCTTCAAAGGCCAAGGCCAATTGAAAAGTCTACAAACTTGCACAGCTTTAGAGGCAATGACAATAAAACCACAGAGAGTGAAATATATCAGAAAGAAGCATGTAGAAGACAGCTTTTCCAGCACCATTTATTAAGAGGCCATCTTTCTTCCAGTGAACATGTTTCACCCCTTTGTGAAAGATAAGGTGGCTGAGTGTGTTTGCAGTTGTGTCTGTATCTTCTATTCTGTTCTATTGATCTTCAGTTCTGTTTTTTTTACCAATACCATGCTGATTTTATCACAGTAGCTTTGTAGTATAATTTCAAGTCTGAGATTGTGATACTTCTTGCCTTGCCTTTGTTGCCCAGGATTACTTTTGCTATTCTGGATCTCTTCTGGTTCCAGATAAACTTTAGGAATGTTTTCTCTAGGTCTGTGAGGTGTACCAATGGTATTTTCATTGGAATTGCATTAAATATGTATGACAATTTTTGGAGTATGGCCATTCAAAATTTATATGTACATATAAGGATAGCTGGAATAGGTGCACTGCTGGTGTCTGTGGTTTATTAAAAGGAATAGTCAAAGCTGAAAATTTTCGTTTTCTCCAATTTTCCAGATTTGCACACTTGAATATGGTAATCAGAATGACTGATCTGAAAACAACAATATCCAGCATAAGAACCACTGTTGAACTCCTGCCGTCTTGTACAGTGAAGCTCTGCATCATTTCCAGTGTTTTTTTTTTTTATTACTTACTACTGTCTTTGACTGTTTGATCAGTCTTAATTCTTATGTCTGGTGGATTGAGCAACTACATTGATAACAACAGTATATAATGTAGCAACCATTGTAAATTCCTATCATTTTGTTTGGAGATCATGTATCGTTTTTGTGTTTTAATTTTATCTTCATTGTTGTTTTGTTAGTGTTTTTTAATTTTTAAAATAAAGAAAGTCACTAAGTGTTGAGGATCATTTGATGTTGCTACAACAGAACACGGGAGACTAACTTATAAATAAACAAGAGATTTATTGTTTAGAGTCCTGGGAAATGGAAAATCCCAGATCGAGGGGCCAACCTCCCCCGAGGCCTTCCTGTTATGTTATTATCCCACAGCAGAAAGTGGAAGATCAAGACAGCACCAAACTCATTCTTATAACCACCTCTGCAGTAATTTCACATATTCATCCATTAGGGCAGAGTGGTCATGAGCTCTTCTTCTGCTCCACTCCCTGACACATTAACTTTGAGAGAGGCATTCAACCCAGAGCAGAAAGAGAATGAGAGCCCTGGTATGCACAGAATGAAACAAGCAATTCCTATGTAAGACCCTCATCCTTAGTGAAATTACTTTGAACAGACAAAAATTCCAGGCCAATCATTAGGCAGAAACCAAAAAATTTTGAAAACACAAAGTAGAAATTCTTCACTTCTCAGATAACCCAAGAGAAAATAACTTTACATTTAAAGCAGCATTTTTAGTTAGGTCACAGTCTCTATAAGGTTCAGAAACCTTACTAGATTTCTGATCCAACACCACTGAGGGGGCTTAGCTAAAAAGAAGGAACAAAATTTCTATACTAGGAGTAAGAAGAGAGATCTAGGAATGGCAACTTCCTAAGGACAGGGTTGGAATGGTATATGGGTCATCACATGTCCCCCACAGGATGCGTGGGCCAGTGACATAGAGGAAAATACATATCCATCAGACCAAGCGGGCCTTCATTCCTGCTTCTCACAGTGTAAGAGCAGTGAGACCTGCGTCTGAACACTGGGGCCTGCCCTTTGGACTGCACTGCCTTTGGTGCTTTTGATACACTATTCCCACAGTCAGCTGAGGCTGGCCAGGGTGGCTTTCCTCTGTGAGGCTGGGCAGCCTTTGTCATTGCTGATGTCATTGACTTGATACTGATACATAGTTTTTTTGTTTGTTTGTTTGTTTGTTTTGGTCAGGAGCTCGACATTTAATTTATTCCAAAAAATTACATTTCAGATTCCAAGATGGTTTTAAGTTTTATTATTTATTTGTTTATTTTTTGATGGTACCAGGGATCAAACTCAAGACCTTGCACTCGCTAGGCAGGCGCTTATTCCACTGAGCTATATCCCCAGACCATAAGTTTTATTATTATATTGAATTTTCACAACATGTAACTTGTCCCATTTCTTATATGGGGAAAATATCAAGGCTATGCAATTTATTTATGGTAACAATGGAAAGGAAGAGTTAAAATAGGTATAAAATAAAATTATCATGACAACAATGTCAATGCTTTCCTGAGAATCCCCATAGCCTGTGGGAATCTCAAAATTTACTTATACTCCTTTTGAAGGTAGCATATAATAATCAGGAAACAAATCCCAGGTGTAAAATGCTTCAGACTATGATTCTCATGGTAAACCCAGACCATTTGGTGTGTACCTTCACTTTTATAGTCTGAGTTTTATTTAGATTGAGCCCACTTGCTGAGAAAGCTGTTTCCCTTATCAGGGTAGAAGCACCGATGAGCTCAGATGGATTTCTGAAGGCACTCAGCAAGATGAGAGCTGGCAAAAGGTATCATTAGAAATTATTTACATCTGAGTTCATCTTCTGACTTTCAGTAGCTGGACTATTTTGGGAAGATCTTAATGTTGGATTTAGTCCGCAGTCTAAACTGATCTGCATGGTTTAAACTTCTCATTTTGAAAAACCTGGTATGAGAGCATGCTGACAAGGATCTAACCTACACTAAGCTTTAGTGTGATACAAAATAGCTGCCCTATCATTGGAAATTCCTTTCGCTAAGAGAGATTTGGCTCGGGATTGGGACTTGATAATGTCTTGAAACATAGTGTATTAACAACAATCATGAGAGCACTAGATTTTAGTCTAAGTTTAAAAAGAACATTGATTTTAAAATCTACTTCTGAATTTTACACAAAAGATGATTAAAGAGAAATGTGGTAGTTTATTTTATGTGTCAAGTCATCCGGCTTAAGATAACTAGAGAACTTGGAAAACATTATCTCTGGTATGTCAATGTGATGGTTAATCTGTTCATCTGAGGCCATAGGAAACGAAAAGATGGGGAGAGGGAGGATTTTCTCTCTCTCTCTAGTACAGGTAGATCATTAGTCCTCTGCTCCTGAGGGTTAGGACTCCTGGTTCTTGGGCTTCAGACACCGGCAGCAGACCTCTCCCGACACACACACCCGCTCCTGTTCTGCTGCTCCGCTCTGCACACGATACAGGAGGATCTCTGGGCGTCCGTGGAGAAGTGAGCCCCTTCTCTTCATAAACCTCCTCTCATATATCTTTCTTTCTAGATACCCAACTGACTCTGCCTTCTACTTCTCTGAGCAACTCTAATCAAGGACTGAAAACACACATAAGAAACTGCTCATTTTAATGGACTGCAGCTTCTTCATCACCGTTACATCTGGAGAGGAGTTGAGCCTTGACAATGAGATGACTATGACAACATCTTTAAAACATTAATCAGTGGAAAAAATTCTTATCATATGCATGGAGACATAAATATATTTGTTCTTTTGATGATATAATTTCATTTCTATTTATATAATACTCTAATTAAAATGAAGACAAAACTGACATATGTAGATGTTAAATTCATTGTAATTTGTAATGGAACCCACATAATGTTTAGCAAATAGCCCTACTTAACTAATTGATGATATATAGTGCTATATGATTATTAAAATGAAAAATTAAATAATGTTTGTCCCCCCAAATGGTTTCTATTGCACAAAAAAAAAAAAAAGAAAAAAATCTGGTTGTTCTAAATAGTCCTCATAGGTGTTGGTATTCACTGACCTCCTTCAGTCTCCTCCCTCCCTTTTGTCCCTCTTTGTTTCCCCCTTAGTCCCCTTTTTTCACTTTCTTTAGCTATACTATTGAACCCTCCGAAGGTGAATTTAGTCTGTATTTTAATGCCAATAACTTTAAGCAAAATTGGGAGAAACAAGCCAGGAACTCTCCACCGAGTCAACTTCTTGATTATCACTTTTTCACAATCCAGGAAGACAGGCATTCGATGTCTCAAAGATTTATACTCTAGTCATCAATTATACATTTATCTCTTAACACATTTATTTTAGTATTCCCTGTGCTTTCCTCTTTCCTCTTCAAGAAAATGGCTTCTTTATACGTGTCCTCTTCGGTGGCCTATACAAATAATAATTTAAAAACAGAACCTGATTCAAAGTGGTGTGACGTTCTAAACTGTGATGACAGGAGCTAAAGATGAAGACAAGTTTGAAGCTGGTGTTTCTGAGAAGTCTGACAAGAAAAGAGCTGCATCCTGAGAAAAGCTTAGGAGTTCCAGAGATTAGAGCTGAGATCCTAGGACTTTGGCACTAACCTGGGTAGAGCTAAGGTGCCTGGAAGATGATCACCTGGATGCTTAGACTAGTAAGACCCAAGGTGCATGGGTTTTCAGGAACCCCGAAAGACCTCATGCCATAAAGAATGGTTCTATCTAATGAATAACAAATAAATTATTGGTGTAAGTGTAGAATAATTGGCCGTAAGAGAGACAACTCCAATTCGTGGACATGTTTTAAAACTGTACTTTTGTATATACTGTTTACCTGTACAGATGAGATACAGATAAAAACTGAAATTGTTTTAAAGAAAACAATTATACCTGAAATTTCTCATGTATGTGTTTCTCATGTATGCATTTGTACTGAAGACTCATACCTGTCACAGCGAGTGTGATGTTCACTGTGTCTTCAAATGCATGTGTGTATCTTTGTGTGTTTCCCTAGCAATAAACTGTTCCTACTGATTGCTCTGAGGAGGTTTATGGTAATGATAATTAGGGCAGTTGATACATCCTTGTGTGGAGCTTTACAAAGCAAAAAAGCATTCACTTTCACAGACCATTTGCTCCTCATAATAGCTTTGGTGGAAAATGACCAATTATTATCACCATATTCTGTCGGAGGAATGAGAACCTGAGTGGTTAATGTGCCTTACAAATCTAACCCAAGTAGCAGATGACAACTCTTATCAGAAACCCGGGACTTAGCACCCACATCTTGTCCTGAAAATGCAGTCACGAGAATACTATACTTTCCTCTTTGGGGAGAAAGCATTACCTTTTACTCCTTTGTTTTACATCTGACTCTTTGCCTCACGCATACTGAGGATCAAGAGTAAGGATGGAGTGGCAGAAATGAAGTACAGCTGACGGACACAAAAATAATCCGACAGCAGTGCTTCAGGAGCCAAGTTTCAGAAACAGATGGGCTGAGGGAAATATCTATTTAAATTGATTTTGCAGAAAGGCAATAGGCAGGCAGACGTTAGAGCCTAAATAGAATTTATTATGGGCCCAGAACATGGATGAAGCCTTCACTTCTCTGTGACTATGGCCAGAGTGACCTAACTCACAACCTTTTCAGGACTCAATTTGCTCATCTGGAACATAGGGTTAGTGACAGTTTCTCCTGCAATATTTCTCTGCAGATAATGAGAGAAAATAGATCTAAACTAAAAAACACACAAAAGTGTAAACCATAAAACAATTTACAAATGAGAGTTAATTATTTCCTGTCTGTTCACATGCAGACTTTTAGAAAGAATATGAACATTTTAGGTAGGGCAAGAATAACCTGAGGGAGAAGAAGCATCAAAATGCTAATCCCCAAATTGAAATTTTTAGAGCGCTGTATTTGCATATAACCCAAAATCTCTTCGAAAATAGCTGGAATGCATTTAGTTACTTAAAAAAAAACACATATTGAGTTGCTATTAATTTATTATACATGAGGCAATGTTTTTCTTTTAAAAAGTTTTCTTCTTCATTGTGCCAAAGGCATCAGTAGAAAATTTAGAGTTTTATATGTCATAGAATATGCATAGTGGTATCAATAATAAATAGCATTTTCCACAGTGTGGAGTGTGAGCTACTTGCTCTGAGAGCAGAGTTACTCACTCTCAGTGAGCTAAAAATACCGTGGTGACACATTTCAGGAAAGACAGAGAAAGAAGAGATGTCTGCATTCCCAAGGACCGAGCCATGCCTGAGTGGCCCACAGGCCCTTGTTATCTTTCCTCGGTAACACTGTGCACTTAGACCCAGCACATTCAAGCACACAGGCCCATGAGACGCCCTCCTCCTCGGTGCTGACCACACTTCATCTTAGTAGCAAAATGATTCTTCTGCCAAACATTTCCCTTTTTCTTTCAATGACATCATTGTATAAGTCGGGATAACACGAGACACAAAGTCCATTAATAAAATGAAATACTTTTTGAATAAACAAATGTAAACCTCTTGTTGATTCAGTACACATGCATGTCATTCATAACGTTAGGGCTCTGGGCCCACTGCTCTGACTGCCTCTGAGCCCAGAACTTTAGGTGGATTCCAGGCTCAGTGGCATTTGTCCACACCACGTCGGTCTTTCCACAGGAGGAAGCAAAGGAAAAGGAAATTCCATAGAGCACGGCATCTTGAAGGTAAAGCAGATCTCGCCGATGAGCCAATCTGGAGAATCGGTTTATAACTACGAGAGTGCGATGGTGCCTACTGAGTCCACAAAGTGATAAATACAGAATTCCGTATCTTCTGCTTATACAAACAATGGCATTCATCATTGGTTGTCAACATAAATCCTCTCTGCACATTTTAAACCTCAAATTGAAGGGTTAATATGAGGCTTTTAGCAGCTGAGAAAGAGAGAGACATTTTCAGGACAACAAAATTTTAGATGCTTCAAATCTCCTAACCTTAAAATCCTGTGTAAATATCTGCCAATGGAGAGCACTGCTACTGGAGCAAATAAAATAAAAAATGATTTTGCTGGATATATTTTAAGTATTTGAGCTAAAAAAGAGAAAAGCAAATTCATGGAATCGTAAAGATAGGATTAAAGTTCATATAAATTATACTAGTAAAACATCGGATTGTAGTGAGGATAAAATAGTATCTAAAATATTGGAGTTCAGGTGTTGTCTCATCAACGTTTTCATGGTTGATGACGGCCAAGTGCCTTTCTTTACCAGAACTTCAGAGTTCCCTTATGTAAAAAGGACTTTTCTACTCTGGAGTGTTGCAATCAAGATGACCTCAGAATGTGCATAGGAAATGTTCTTGCTAAGGTATTTATGTGTCAATGAGTGTGTGATCTCACACATATGATGTGTGTGAGTTTAAAAGAAAATACGATTCTTACTTCCAAATTAAACAAGAATGATTTAGTCCAACCCATGTCTTATGAAATTTTGAAAAATTTGATAAAATATCTTATCTCCAATGTATTAAAATCGTGTGTGCATTAATAAAGCACCGGGTAGATGTTTTTGTTTTATAGAAAAATAAAACTTTTTTCCTGCTTGATACTGAATACTGATTTTTAAAGAAAAAAAGAGAAATCTGCAATGTTGGTGGGACGAGGATATTCAAGCAAGCAAGTATAAAGGAAATCTGAAATGTATTTCCATTTAGCCTTTAAAGGATCAATTATGAGGAACATACAACCAGATAATACTGTCTTCATCAACATAGAATTTTCATATTAACTTATAGAAAACTATTTTCGGTATTGTTCTTTATGCCTGACACTGAATCCATTTGGTTCATTTATTCTTCAAAGAGTTCAGTTATTTGTTGTCCAAAGTTAATTTCTTTTATTTCTTTCTAAACACGCTGTCCAATTACCTTCCTTTTCCTTTCAGCTTCTAAGGCCAAACAGGTGACGTCATTTCCCTTCTTTCCAATCTCTCGTGTAACATTCACTGTTTCAGGAGAAGTTGTCTACAGTCCGCTTGGTGTAGATCTAAAAATTAACCCTGTCTCCCTCTTTCCACTGCCACCACCCGATCAAGGCATCAACACCGCGCCTGGACTTTGTAGCAGTTCTCCCTGATTTTTCGCTCCATTGTACTGTTTGCAATTTGCTGTCAGAATGATTCTTTTAAAATTTAAATCACTATTTTCCAAATCTTCCAAGAGTTTCCCGTTCCATTCACTCTTCCTCTTTCCCACCATCCCTCTGCCGTAGTCTTTAACCCTATGTGTTATTCCGGGAGCCGACTAGCACACTCCCACAGGTCCTTTCCGCCTTCCCTCGGGCCTCTTCATCGACTTTGTTCAGTGCCACCGTCTCAATCACCAACATATTTAAAATTGCACACTCCATTCTCTAGCCTCATTTTCCTTTTACCGTTCATCACTAAATGACCTGTTAGGCATCTTTCCTACCTGTGTACATCTCTTATGTCTGTTTCTTTTAAAATATAAGCTATCGCGGGGAAAATAAATTTTGTCTTTTTGTTTTCATTGTTATTCCTCCGAAACAACTAGAAAAGTGTCACACACAGAAGGGGCTCTTCAAGGAATAAACATAGAAAAAGTAATATTGCTAATAAAAGGAAGAAATTGACACCTTGGTTTCCTAAATCCGAGAATACTGAAAGGAAAATTCTTGTGGTGATGCAAAGAATCGTGGGAAATTTTAAGTAAAAATTCTGCACAGAAATTACTTTTGTGAAGGTATGTGTAGGACTGAAAACCTTCATTTCAAATCTTTATCTTTTGTTTTTTTAACGTTAAACAAAGTGTTTATACTTTTCAGCTTAACAGGTAAAACTGATAAAAAATAATAGACTTTTAAGGAGCAGAATTTAATGGATCTGTGTTCACACACACTGTTAAAGGATTGCTACTGTCCATCATCATATATAGTTACCAACAGTGTGTGTGCCTGTGTGTACATGGTGAGGACATTTAAGATTTTCTTTGAAGTACACTCACTTCTTTTGAGAAAGGGCCTCAATAGGTAGTACTCACAGGCCATGAACTTACTATGTACCTTAGGTTGGCCCAGAACTCTTGATCTTTCTGCCTCAGTTTCCCAAATCCTGGAAGTACAGGCATGTGACATCATGCCTGGCCCATAGCATTCTTTCAAGTGAAATGCATGCTTTGCAATAGACATAGATTTGCCTGGGCTTTTGCTGACAGGCATATCACCATGTACAACAACAGATTATAGTTCTTTGCCTCTAGCTCAATTCAAGGAATAATATTCAATTGGTAGATGTTGAGTGCTGATCTATACAACTGGAACAATCTCAGTTTCCTTATTAGCACATTGAGGATCACATCACCAGGTTACTCACCTCATAGGGTAGTGTGAGTGTGAATGCATACACAGTTTATATAAATAAGCGTCATATTTGAAAATAAGGTGGCAATCTTAGTACTGGTATAGAAGTTAAGATCATTGGAGTTGGCTGTTCAAATTTCTCCCTCAATTTTGGTATGACCTTGAAGAAGTTACTTAACTGTTTAGCCTTTTGTGCCTAAACTCTCCTCTGTAGAGCAATTAACTGCTGCAGCCAAGGTAATACATATGACCGGCTTAGAGCCTTCTTGAAGCTTAACGAACACTACAAATTTAGCCATTAAATTAATTTGATACATGTTCTGGTTTCAAACACTGGTTTCTGTCTATAATGGAGAAAGGAGAATCGAAATACTACAAGGCCATTGCTTCAAATAGCACAAAGCCCCCTGCGAGGAGTCTTGGGCATGTAGATGCTCTCCTTCAGGGGAATTTGAAGTGGGCATTGTTACCCAACCACCCGAGGAGTGATATACATTGCCCAGTCTAAAGTAATCGGGGCCACTCAAAACTATTTTTAAGAGTAGAAACTACACAATACCTGTGTTTGTGAAGGAAATTATTAACTCTGACCAAGAAAATTATACTAATGTTTTGCAATGCAAAACTGTGACTGATAAAAATGGACTGAATAAGAATGATCCCCTCTTATTTAGTTTTACTCTGTAAATTTATAGCAGCAGAGAAAGCCCTGACTTTTCTCACTGTACAAATAGCTTCAGGTATTTTACGTAAACAACACGCGGAGATACCAAGGACAGAGAGACTCATCCTCTTTTTCTTACTGAAAGGTAATTCTGAAATACTGTGTCACATTTCCAAAAGCTCAAGTAGTAGGAAAGTATGATTAACCGTGCCTCTTCATAGAGGTCTAAAGAAATGACTATAGTTTTTCTTTTAATATTGGGTTCTAGCAATTTGACAATTATAGGAAAACACACAATTTAGAAGTCCAGTGAACTTCTTTTTGTCTTTTTCAGACAGGGTCTCGCTATGCAGTTCAGGCTGTCCTTAAGCTCACTTTGTAGCCCAGGCTGCTCTCGAACTCACAATGATCCTCCTGCCTCAGCCTCCTGAGTGCTGGAATTACAGGCATGTGCCACCACACCTGGCCCCAGTGAACATTTGACTTCAGGTTCGGAAGTACTTTTTTTTACTTTGTCTTACATAATTTTCATATATCTATTAGGAAACAGAAAGAATAACGAGTATGTAGCCATATAAATATAGTTCACATTTGAGAAAATTTAGGTCAAGTTATTCATGGATCATTTGAACCATTAGAAAAGAAGACACCACTCTTGCAAGGAGATCTTTTGTAGTGAAGGAAGTAATTACCCATTTGCAATGAAAAATAGAGAAAGATTCTGCTATAGAAGAGATGAGGAACCTACTTTGGAGATTAGAAATCCTATTTGGCATTCTTATGCTTCTAATACTTTAGTGGTCTCCCTGCCTACAGAATGCATCTCTCCTTAAGCAGGTACCTTCCCACCTGGTTATTGAAGCAGTGGTCATTTACCTGCCATTTCCAAAACTCCTTTACTTTACAAAAAGTGCAGCTTTGAATATTGTCATACTCAGTTTAGAAATGTCTCACACATCATAAGCACTAAAAATTATTTCCTTCATGATGGGAAGACACTCTTTGAATCATAATTATAAACGTTTCTATAGGAAAGCCACATTGCTTTGTTTGGAAGCATTTCTCTTTTCTAGAGACAGAGAGACATTTTAATTATGCCCCCACCTCAGTAACTTTCATAATCAAGCATTTGGGTATAATTTTGTGGAAGTAACAATGAGTCCATTGGACTTACTTAATTGTAGTATAATAGTTTACCCTACTGAAGGCACCTTGCTTTTTGCTGATGTGATAATGACAGACTATTATGAGTCCATTAGAGTATTCCTCATGGAACAACACAGGAAATAAATGCTGTAATTTGCAGATTAATGCTTGGTTATGAAACAAAAGGACTTCTTTTTTCTTCCAAATGTCCTATGCCATTTGGTATCTGTCATGGAGAATGGGACAATAGGGGAAGAACAAATATTATAGGAAAAGCGTATAAGTGCCATCACAAGCAGAATGGAACACGCTAAGATACTCAGCTGGGAACCATTTCAGACCAAGCTGATATTGGTTCCCTTCATTTCTTTGCACCATAGTTTTTCTAGATTAGTTTTCTGGAGTGTCTCATGACCTGATACAGGCACTCACTGAAATAGTGTATGAAACCCCTTTTCATTGAATGCTAACAACTTATAAAGAGAAAAAAACATATATTTTATTTGTAGGAAACCAACCTTACAATTCACCACCAAGTAAAATAAAATTGATAGGATATGTTTCTATCTACAACTAAAGTAACTTTGTATTTTAATTCTTTAGTGCACAAAAATGGCCTGATGAGGACTTTTAACTTGCACTGATCTTAAAACAAAACAAAGCTCATTCTGTGCACCAGCACGCCGTAGTGTGGACTACCAAGCAACACTAGAGAAGGCCCGGTGTTCAGCCCACTAGAACTCCACTCAAATAGAAATAGTTTCTTTCAAATCCACAATGTCCTACAAATAGCACATAAATTTTTTGTTTCTTTATATTGTTTAATTTGATCATATTACTGAGAGTATGTTCTACTTATTTCAGTTCTACTTTATTTTCTTCATGTCAACCTAAATTCTTCTATGCTTTATAGAGTTTGCTTGATAAACCTATCTCTCCTTTTTTCAAAATATTTCCATACAGTGACACTATGTCATATAATTTAACATTAATTGTACTTCACAAACTTTTTCAATCTGAAGCATCTTGAAGATAAGGCATAATTTTCAGTTTACTCACAAACTTTTAGAACATATTAGGCATTATATAGTACACTGACTGCTTGATAATACACATATGTAATATTTTGAAAGTAGGGATTCAATCAATTCATAGTCTAACTGAGAATGTTTCATTTACTTTCAAAAGTAAATTGAAGTAGCTTACAAAATAAATTATGCATAAAGTAAAGTGATGTAGTATCTAAAAAGGTATAATTAGATATTGACAACCATTTGGGAAATTCAATTCTTAAACTTGACATTGAATTCTTGAGTATTTAACAAATAATGGAAAAATTTCAATTCTTCTTTAAGAAACTACAACCTGATTTTAAGAATTAAAATATTTCATAAAACTTATGGAAAATATATGTAGGTATTTACATAGTTTTCCATAAAGTATAAAGTCTTCAGTTACCTTTTTAAAAGATTCATATACATCTGCAAAGTGTAATTTCTTGTTTTCTAATGTTATTTCTATATAATCAACAAATCAACCAAACAGGTCTTTCTTGTTTTGAAATGAAAGATGATATCCGAACCTTTTTGAGGAAAGATGAGAAGAAGATATGAATGCGTCCCTGAAAGCAAAGGAGAGATGGCCGCAAATTTCCCTAATCATTGTGGTCAACGCTAACATTCTAAAAACAGAAAGAAAGCTTTGAGTCATTTTAAACAAAGAACAAATATTATCTGATTTGCATAATCAGAAGCTCATCCTGGATGTGCTATACAGTGTGGATGAGAGAAGAGGCAGGAAAAGAAGCAGGGGAGTAAGTAGTGCAGTGGCGGTGATTGTACCTGCAGTTCGACACGTTGCCCCTGTCAAAGGCAGTGGCAGTGAAGGTGAGGAATGCTAGCATCCTAGTGAAATGTCAGAGGCAGGAAAAAATGATCTGTGGACTGTGATGGTTCTAGGTTTTCGCTTAAATGAATGACGGTAACATTTCTCCTTATTAAGCTTCAAATACACGATGTATTTTCAGTGCTATTCCTCTTCAAATCCTCCTACTGCGGATGCACAACCTGGAATTAATTAAATGTGTGGCTGTGAGAAAGTTACACGATCTCTCTTACTTAGGCTAATATTTTGTAATATTAAAGTATCAAAGTATTTTATACAAAGTTTGTCAAATTTAAAGTGATATGTATGTGTATGTATGTATATCATATAATCTAGGACAAATATTTATTGCTCTACCTGACAGTACAGGGGTTCGGCCAATAATACCCATAATTCTTATTGTTTCTGTTTTGCAATGTGTTGCTCTTATAGTCTGATGCGCTTTTGTAATATTTCCTGTTATCCAATCATAGTTAGATTTTGTTTTCCTAGTTTTGATCTAGTACATAAAACTATCTCTTTTCCCTGAGGTACTCTCCTGAACCGCAGAAGAACTCAGAGGAAGCGTGCCAGGCTTCCTAATACTTCACAGTGCCTTAGAAGTTGTCCTGTGCAAAGTTGGAAAGTAGCAGCTTGCGCAGTGGGCACGAGGAGCATCAGTGCTATGGTTCCATCTCAGGTGAAGGTCAGTGAAGCTTCGCAGATGGAAAGTGAAGCACAACAGAAGAAAAACAGGCAGTAAATGCTGCTGAGCCATGGGGAGAATATTTAAGGAAAGCAAGAGAAAGAGGAGATAAAATACATTTACATGAAATGATCCAAATCTTCAAATACAGAAAAAAATTTTAATCAAAATTAAGTGTGCATAGAACATACAAGCACTATAGATGAGTATGAAATTAAAAGTTCTTTATCTTCAGTTTATCCTTGGAGATAATTAATTATTAGAGATCTTGCTTTAATTTTTTCTATATTTGTTTAGCACTCCACTTATTTATGTTACCAAATTAAGATCTGTTTATTTGGGTTTCCTTTCTTGTGAGACAAAGAATTTTGATATTTTCCTTACTTTTGATTTCTTTTCACTGAGTCATCTCACATGTTCATTATAATTATACTTTCAATATCTATTGATCATATTTTGTTAATTTTTATTTATTAACCTTATAAAAATTTTAGATGACTAGCTCCTTTAAAAAGATAAAAAGTTTAGTATCTTTCACTCTTTCTTTTCTTGCTTCTCATATGTAATGCCTCCATATCCTTACATTTATAAGACGTGTACATTTATTGCCCCCACTGTAATTCTGCTTTAAGCTTTAGTGTTTGATTACAATTTGACCTTTCAAATTGAAAATCAATAATTAGTGTAGCTGCTGTTATTTTTTGCATAAATATCATTCCTCATAACCTACTGTGTTCCTCAGAAAGAAAAAGTCATCCTTCACTGGGTATATTGACACACAGCTATAATCCTGGCACTCGCTACTCGGTAGATGGAGGCAGAAGGATGGTGTGTTCACT
The DNA here is from genome assembly GCA_004027595.1 of Dinomys branickii. NCBI lineage: Eukaryota > Metazoa > Chordata > Mammalia > Rodentia > Dinomyidae > Dinomys > Dinomys branickii. Next base: position 16,021 of record PVLD010016471.1, on the reverse strand, counting down.
GCCAGTTTGAACTACATAGCAAGTTTGAGGCTAATCTGACTTACGAGGTAGAAAGATCCTGTTTCAAAAATTAATTAATTGGGGGGCTGGGAATATAGCTCAGTGGAATAAGCGCCTGCCTAGCAGGCGCAGGGTCCTGAGTTCAATCCCCAGTACCGCAAAAAAAAAAAAAAAAAAAAATTAATTAATTGATTGATTAAAATAGAAGAAAATAATTACTCTTCATTGTAGTTTAAATCTACAATGTTACCCTCCAGAGTCTCATGTATTCAGAGGTAGGGATTTAGAAGGTGTCTTAGTTACTTTCTCATTACTGACACACAATACTGGACACTCACAGTGCAAGGAAGGAAAGGTTTATGTTGGCTCATGTCTAATTCCATAGTCAACTGGCACTAAGGCAGGGCTGCAAGGCAGAGGGGCATGGCAAAGGAGGGATGCACATAGCATGGCAGAGAGAGAGGAAGAAAGGAGGAACTAGGGAGACATACCTTTCTAGGCCATGACCCCAGGGACCCGCCTGCTTCAACCTGCAAACATCAAATTAAACATTACCTGCCAATATCAAAGTTAGCTGTAAGCTATTCAGTGGACTAATTGACTTGTATCACACTATGATCCTCTGCCTCCCTAAAGCCCTACCTGTGAGCATATTTGGCTTTGTGAGGGGCGAGAGTGAAGTGATCATCTAGATATAGACGTACAGAAAGGTGATTATACCCGAGGGGTGCTAAATGCATCAGTGGATTAATCCATTCATGACTTCTTGGCTAAATATACTGTTAAATCTGGCACTTGGCTGTAAAAAGGTCCCTGTAGGTATCACTGGAAGGGCATATTCTTGTCTCCCCATCTTTCTACCTCTCATTTCTTTGAGCTCGCTGGATTCCATGAGTTGAACAGCTTTCCCGCATCATACTCTTCCACCACACCATATCCTCCGGGTAGTTTGTCAGTGATGGGCTGTGAGCCAAGTCAATCTCTCTCTCTCCTCCTTTAAATGGTGAGCAGTTACTATTTTGTCCCAGGACACAGAAATGATCAAAACATCCTTTCACAGCAACGTTTTTCACTAGGGAAATTTTTCTAAGAATTAAAATCAAACACATTCTCTTTTCTCCTTTGTAGTAACTTACCCAAAATTATGCAATTTTTGGATTTGTTCATAGTTTTCACATTGTTCTTTTATACAGCTATTTTCATATAGCTTCCAATTGAATGTGTTGCTGTTGACAAATACATCATATATGCTCCTCACCATTTCTCTAAAATCATCTTTTTTCCCCTCCAGCACACTATTTGTTAAAGTAGCAATGAGCATAGAACCTGAGATTTAATTTCACTACATTCATCACCTACTTACTTCTTGGATCTAATATTCTCCCAAATATGTCTTGTTTTCAAGAAAACTAGGTATACAATGAAAGAAAGTGTTCCTATTAGGTTAAGTTCTAGTACCTATCTCTCAGTAGTGAGTTGAAATGTTAATATGCAGATGTAGTGATACATTCAAAGTATTTAGTTCTATATTGTCTTGAATCTTCAAAGTTTCACAATATTTTCTCAGTAAGACTGGGAATGTAAATAGGTTATGAAGTGCTCAGTTAGCATTTGCAAGGTCCTGGTTTTGATACCAGCATTACACAAATAGACATACACACATTTCAAAGTTGACATTATCACTTATCTTCATCTTGTACCCGATTCTAATTAAATGTTAGGAATGGAGACAAAATTTGAACCTTCTCTTGTTTCAGTTAATTTAGCATTCAGGCCCTCTGGCACTTCCTTGAGAATGTATTTATAACAGAACTCAGCTTCATAGTAATTGTGCTTAATGTAGTGACTTATTAACATCTTGCCCTGAATCTTAGAAAATGTCATACCGCCATTGCCCCTATGCTCAGTTGCAGATGAAGAAATGAAACATTTAGATTCACTCAAGTTCTCAAGGCACAGCCAGGTCTTGAATCTAATCTCTGAGTTCATGTATGATGTACCTTCTACTTGACTGCAGGTCTTGTACTTGGCAATATACAGTACTTTGTAATATGGGGATGTGGAAGGGATGCACATCAGTCATTCCCCTTTAAAAGTTACATCATTAAGCATGTGAAGCAGAAAAGAAAAAATCTTACCAAGCATGTTTATTAGGATTTGGGAGAAGTTATTAAACACAAGGGATGTCTTTGCTACAAACCAAGATTTCACATAATGTTGTACACTCGTAACTGTGAAATAATTATCACAATATGCTCCAAAGTGTGTTTTAAAGGATATTTCATCCATAGGACATGAAAATAATACAGCATATACCATGTTTAAATGAATTTGGGGAACAAGAAGACAAAGTTACAGATTTGTTACTACAAAATCTCCTGAAGTTACAAATACATATTAATAAGTATTTTGAATCTGTGTGTGTGTGTGTGTGTGTGTGTGTGTGTGTACTTATCAAATTTCCTCTGTAACAAACACCCTCAACGTAAATGAGGAAACATGTTTAATTTAGCTCATTTTTCAGGGGATAAAGTACGTGGCTGTCTGGTTGCAGGCAAGAATGTAATAGCAGGTAGGTTGGGTAAAGCAAAATTTATGGCACCTGAAATTCATTTTATTGGGCTTAGCCATCCAGCTACTTAGAGGCTACTGCTGCTGCTGCCATAACCCAAAGGAGCCTGGTTATTGACTGTGCTGACTGCACACACATTGGTATTACCCATGTGATGTTGTTTTTACCTGAATACAGAGTGTAAGAGTTGTGGGGCCCAGGAGGGGCCATTTTGATCTGAAAAGAAGGTCCAGAAGGCCAAGCAGTGTGCTTCTGAGAGGGCAGTGTGTGAAGCTACAGGAATCAGGTAAAAGGATCAGTGGAGACCCAGCAAGTCTGGGATTCCAAGAATATAAGCATCTGCTGAGGAAAGCTGTAGGGCACGAGTGCAACCAGCCAAAGAGAGAAGCCATGAAACGCCAACAAGTAAGACCATAGCGATGAAGCTGGCTAAGCCCTTTGAGACTCAGTCTTCGTTACTTTTGTCTCATTGATGAGACAAAATACCTGACACCCAGACTTAATGAAGGAAAGGTTTATTTAGCTCAGAGTCAGCGGAGGTTTCTGTCCATACTCATCTGGCTCCAAGGCAGGGTGGCCCATGATAGAGGGCAACTGTTAATGGCGATGGAAAACAGCAAAAGCAACAAGAGCAAAAGGCAGGAGTGACAGAAAGCAGCCTCTTTCTCTGCCTTACATATACAAACTATGTGCCCCGTGGCAGGTATAACACTCATACCCATGAATCAAAAACTGTAAAAGATGGCCCCATGACTGTACGTGGCTTTGGGGGGACACCCAGAAACAAAGCATAACAAACTCACATTTTACCACCATGTGACTTGGATGCCCGATATGGAGCTGTGGGATTTAATGTTTATCTTTCTGGATTTTGGTGTGGCTTTGATCCTGTTTTTTCCTATGCCCCTGTGCCTCTCTTTCAGTGTGGCAATGTTCTACCTGTGCCCTTGTACTTTAGAGTTATATATCTTGTTTTAATTTTTACAGGATTTCAAAACTAAAAATTTTCCTTGGTTCCAGAAGAGACTTTGACTCATGGGCCTTGGTGTATATTTGAGAAATAGCCCAGGGTTCTCTTCTGAAAAGAAAGTTTTACACTCTTGTTTCTCTGAGCCAACAATAGTTATGGTCATGCTGGTTTCTGAGATGTCTTCAAAGCATGATTTTCTCATCCCTAGTTAAAATAATTTGTTCCTTTTCGATGGCATTAATCTAATCAGCAGCCACATTCCCTTTGTGCCAACATTATACAGGGTTCCTTCTGAGCCAAAATTTAACATTTTCCAATTTTTGTTCTCTGCTTTCTGTCCCCTGATTCTCACTATAAATTTGGTCAAAAGTAGCAAGCATGTCCAAACAACAGCCTAAGTGTTAGGTTGTCTGGAAATTTCCACCACCAAATCAGTTACTCCACTGCCCTTAACGTTAGTCTCCTGCAAAGTCCCAGGACATAGACAAGTCAAAGACAGATTTTTCTACGAGAGTGTAACACGCACAGCCACTAGTTCAAATGCCAATGGAGTCCTTGTTCCCACCTGAAACCACCTGGGCCTAGCTTTTACTGTACCCACATCTAATTGCATTCTGATCTTTTGAGCTCTGAACAGAAGCATCTATTGGGCTTTGCTTAAAGTATGCAACTCTTCTTTAGCACCCCCTTCCCACAAACTAGGTCCAGAGGCTTCCAAACCATGTGACCAGGTATAGGCACAACAATGCCTTCAGTTCTCCTATCAATTTTCCCATATTGTTTAGCTTTTTCATTGCTTGGACACAATGCCCTACACCCACTACTTAATGAAAAAGATTTAATAAAGCTCAGTGTCAGGGGGCTGAACTCATAGTAGGTGGCTCCAGGGCAGAAATGTCATGGAAGAAGTGCAGAGCAAAGGTACTTAGTTCCCAGTGGCCAGGAAGCAGAACAAGGGAAAAGTACCAGGGAGGAAGGATTGAGGAATCCACATATCCCTGACTCACCCATAAAGTGTGCCCCCGACTCACCCATAAAGTGCGCCCCCAACTCACCCATAAAGTGCGCCCCCGAGTCACCCATAAAATGCACCCCCGAGTCACCCATAAAGTGCGCCCCTGACTCACCCATAAAGTGCACCCCAACTCACCCATAAAGTGTGCCCCCGACTCACCCATAAAGTGTGCCCCTCCAAAGCCTGCATGTCTCCCAAAGTCAATCAAGTTGACGCTCCACTCTATGTACTACAGTGCATCTATGAAGACATGATAGAATGTAGTATTTCACAAATTATATTGCCAAGGGACTCTTCTGCAGAAAGCATTATCTTGGACCAGTGTACTATGAAATTCACTTTGGGGAGCACTGCATCATACCCCACACCAAGATGAGATGATTTGTTCAATTCAAGCATCAAATAACTCATGAATTATTCAGAATTATAAAGTATAGAATGTTATCTAGTTCTACATATAGAACTACAAGGAGGGACAATATCCTCTAAGCCCACTGAGGTTTAATAATATCCTCTAGTCAGAAGGATTATCCCCCTTTTTGGATATTGGCTGTATCCAGATTATATAAAATAATTCTTTTGCATTTAAAAAAATAATTATGTTTGCTATAGCTATAATAACCCAACATTAACTCCCCAGTGGGTAGAATCTAGGAATCCTTCATCAAGATGTGGATTTGTCTGTCTTCAATAAGCAATTTTGAATTTAAAAATGGAATTTAACAGACTAGACTTGGAGCACCTGGATAGAGACAAAACATCGATGTCTCAGGTAGGACAGTAATTAATCAAATAATCTTCTCTAGTTCCAGAGCACAGTGAGATACTTGTATCTTTCAAGCTACTAATGTCATTGGAAAGTGAAAAATGTACCTATGTGTTTACTTGCAGAATTTTATGATATTCATTGGGGATCATTTGCTTCTTTTAGATACTTAGATGAAGAGGGTTAATGTGTGTCTTTTATGTTAAAATAAACCCTACAAAGAGATGGCACATTTGTTTAGCAAGCAGAACACACTCATTTTCCCTTTCAGTGATCACTTGCAATCATTAAGGACTTTAGTGTTCAAGAAGAAAAACATATAGATATATCTATTAAAGAAAAACAGAGAATTTTCATAGCAAAATATGCTAACACCTGGATAGATGGTGTGTCTACTATGAAGACGTTACAAGGGAGTGAGAGAATTTCCAGTGTAAAAGTTTACAGAGTTAAAAATAATTTCCTGCGTATGAGACAGTACATTATACACTCAAATATAACAGCTTCTTAAGTCAAAGGATATTGCTTTCTAATTCTGAAATACTATGAAAGTAACATATTGTTGTTACAGAAGCCATTGTGATTAGTATAGTGTGATTTAGATGTTTTGCAAATCAAAATGAAATAACAAAAATATTATTCTTAATAAGTTAATGTTATTTTTAATAATTTTTAACAATATTATTGTACTTCAGGGAATATTATTCTATTTTTGCAAAATAATAATTTTCTTTAATATGCTTTATTACATGAACAAACAGTTTATAGTTGTAGTTTCATTTCTAAATCTAGTACTTATACACATTCATGAAACAAACAGGAATAATGGAAAGTAGTGAGATACAGATATATATATACATAGATATGGAGAGACACAGCTTTCATACATCAGCATATGATAAAGGCATCTATATCATGTTACATACTGGTACTCCATTATTTTTTTACATTAGATTTGTACTAATGTCTACAGCTCACCTAAACACCAGGAGTTAAGAAAAAACAATGTTAGAGAGAAAGGAGAAGTCTAATTGCCATTGCCAAATCCTAGAGGGCTGTTGTTTCAAAGATGAAAGAAACTTATTCCATCCAGTTCAGGGGATTCATTGATATAATAATAGGACTCACTCAAAGGTTACAGGGAAAATGTATGTACCATTAATTCATTCATTAATTTATTTAATAAACAAATATTTATATACCTACCATAAGCACTGTAAGAGAATATAAGGACATTTTGCAGAACAAGGCTGATATTTTTCTACTTGCAGGACTATCTTCAATCCAGACAGAATATGCACCTTTCCACCCACAATGACAACAATTATTGTCCCAAGATAAAAGATACTAGGCTCCTATGAGTTTTCATCAGACTTTTTAAAAAGGTATTAGTAAACTTACATGCACTTGTAAGAAACAAAACAGACAGGTCTGATAAACATATCACCATGTTCCTCTAATGGCAGCATCTTATAAATTTATAGAACAATATAACAACCATCGTAAGAATATTCAAGCCTGAGATCAATTCCATCTCCAGAAGTATCCCCTCTAAACTGACTTTTTATGCTCACCTGCACTTTCTTTCTGCTCCCCGTAACTCTTTGGCCCCTGACAACTACTAATCTGATTTCCATTTGTATAATATTATTTCCAAAATGTTATATAAATGGAATAACACAGTATAGAACATTTTTCAAATCTAACAATGACTTGGTTTTTCCATTATTTGTGAAAGGTATTTTCGTTCATGTCAAATATTGTTTGAAAATTACTGTCTTTTTAAATTTTGATTTCAAAAATTAACTTGATAAATTTGTTTATCTTCAGATTTTACCATGTGAAGATTTAATATGGCTATGCACGGTGTAATGATACCCCCAGTCCAGGCAATTGCTTCCATCATGACCCTAGATACCACTTGTGCACCTGCATGTACGTACTACAAGCTTTCGGTTACATGCTGAGTAAGTACTGGGAGCCTAAAGTATATAATGGTAACAGGGTTTATTTCCTTCATCAAGCATTTGAAAAGTGTTGTGTCAGTTTCTTATAGCTTCCGTTGTTTCTGATGAGAAAACTGCTGTCATTCCACATGGCTTTTCAAATGGCAAGGTGATGGTCTCTCTTTAAGTAAGCAAAAGGGACACAGCTGCTTTACTGCCAGCTGGTGCCAGAAGTTCAGTTGCTCTTTTCAGTCTCCATTAGCATCCAAGAGGAAAACCAATTCCTTTTTTTACTTTTAGACAAAGATGAGAGCTTTGACATTTATCACCCTGGCAGGGAAACATGACTATCTTTTTGCTTCTCACAAGTCTTTGGATACCACAAGTAGGAGACCTCATTATTGCCGTGCAGTAAAAAAAAAAGTTGTGAAAGTTTTGATTCTCCATTTGGACTTCTCTCACCTCTTTCCAACTTTCCTCATTACTGCTGGGTAGGGTGAAAGTCAGAGATCATATGGTCTCTATTGACACTAAAGCATTAGGTGGGTGGTTCCTACTAACCATCTGGGAGAGCTGAACGTTCCATCCACCTGGCCTGCTGAATGCCTCATTACAGCCAATAGGAGTGACTGCAGAAGTCTGTTTTTTATTCAGGCTTCACTGGCATAAGTGGGGGTGGGGCACAGTTTTCCTGGGATGTTTGACTAGAGTATCATTGTCTAAAGGTCTGTGAGTCTTGTTCTCACTGTTTTATTTTCCTCTTTCTAGGCTACCCCTTTCTTGGCTCCATAGCTGGGAAATGCAAGCCCATGCTGGGGCCGTTGTGATGTTCATTCATTGACATCACCGTGTTGCTGGTTCCTCCAGTCTGGGATACAGCAGAAAAAATGAAATCCCAGAGGACAGTGCTGTGTAGTCTAGTCGCAAATCCCTGCCTGATCTGCTTCATCTCTTCCCCTCCCAGAGTCATGTTTGCTCCGCAGTTGGTGCCCAGGTTTTGCTTGGATTAAGTGGAGGACTAGGAAAGTCCTTCTCCACCTTATTGAAATAAAAACCAATTTATTTGAACGCAGCATCACAGACCCTCTTAAACATGTGACTTGTGTCTTCCTATAGAGAAATATCTATGTTTAGGAATTTGCTTATACTTAGTGAAAAGAGCATTGCTGACAATGAAATAATTATTCAATGAAATAAGGGCACAGAGACCACTGGAAAGTAAAAGTATATCTTTTTGTGGCCAGTAAATCCCAGCTGTATTTTTCATAAATAATCAGAGATGTGATACTAAGAACATGTTGGAGGAAGGAACACTTTATTATTTAGTCTTTCGAAACTGAATAATTTGCATTTGTTGCAAAGTTTTTCTACAACACTTAAGAAAAGCATTTGCAGTAATGTCAAAATCACCATTTCCTCTGTCCAAAAGTATTTTTTACTAAGTATAACATACTTACGTGTTTTTTATTGAATAGCTCTACTAATGTAATTTGCCATAAGACAGATACAAGTGGAAGTGAAGTAATACGAGTTTTGGTATAATGAGGTTACTTTATCAGTAGTTTTGCCTAATGGGATTGTAGTCTATAAATGATTATGTTGGCATGGCAACCACCTTAAAAAGCCACACTGGGCTGTAAATGCAATAACAACACCTGTGTACCATCATTTTGTTTGGTAGTTTCTGTTATTTTTGGTCCAACAAAATAAAAGGACACCAGAAAAACAACCTATTGTTTCAATCATGGTTTCTCATCACATCCATTTTAGATTCAGCCCTTCTCAATTTCAAATCAGTATTTGCATTTAGAAGATGAAAAGAAAACTGCGCTGGTAGCTTCACTGTGTTAATCCTGAATAACCTCACATCGCTGGTTTATGGGCAGAAGAAAAGCTTAATTTATGGAAGGATTCAACTTCCGAATGGAATAAAGTAACATGTAAGAAATGTTTTCCTAAGCACGTTTTACAATTTCTTGTTTTCAAAAAATTACATTAGTTCTGTACCTATTTCTGCTTACCATTCACACGTGAGGCAGTGGGGTAGGGGGTATTTTTCTGCAATACAAATAATGTGTACTTTCCAGTAGGTGTAATTGGGATTTGAATCAGCAAACAATGTGTGACTTCACCATTTGCATTCTGCTTACAGGAAAAAGAAATGAAATCACACCCCATCCCTCTAATCTGAAAGAAAATTTTAAGTACTAACTTTTGAATGCCAATAGCAACTGCTGTTTTTCGTATTTAATTAACCAGTGTAGGTCTGTGATCTCCCTGATTTCAGAGAGGAAGAGAGGATGTTGGTGCCACAAATCTTGGGAACAGTGAGTCCAGACAAATTTGTGAAGTTTATTGCACACAATTCAATATTTTCATGACAATATAATCTGAGAATAAATTGTAATATTTTGAACTAACATTTTGAACTTCAGCTCCATTTGAGGCAGTGTAAACAATTGTCAAACATCATCTAAATTAAATGATCATACTTATGAACACTTTTCTAAAATTCCACAATGCAAAATGTGTTCGTCAAGAGCAGTTGGTGGCTTTTGTCTTGCTCTGAGACTTATAAAATAATAATAGTTTATTCAGAATAGAAATTTATTTCTCTAACAGGTGAAACTCTGATAAAATGAATCTGTAATCTTTGAGAATATGAGCTGCTCTGTTTTTCTTAATATAGACGTTGATTTTGTGTTCTTCCCAGGGGTATGTCTGCATGTAAGCAATCATACAAGCAGAAAACAGGGAACTACGCATTCTTTTCCTTGAAGAGTATTAGAGGTTACCCACAATACACCTATCTCCATCCCCATTGAAACGTAGCCCAGGACCACCACTAACTCCAACTGAAGTGAGGACATGAATGCTTTCCTGGTCAACTCTGTCTGCCACCAACACTTCTGTTATTAGCAAATGGAAATTCCATATGAGGGCTACAGTATGATCCTTGCTATCTCTTCCATAGTCTTCTGCATCTCGCTGGTCTCATTGTATTTTTTTAATCTTTCAGTGCCTGGGTATCCATTTTTAGAAATGATTTACATTCATTTTGGAGAGAAGAAAATCACTTTCAAATCCAGTGTTCCCTGAGTATGCCTTCAGAATTTCATATTCTATACTTTCTGTGCCACAGTGGTAATATCTCTGTAGCTGAAACAGCTGTAATGAGCTATTAAGTCATTGTCTTTTTATAATGTTTATTCCTCTTAATTATTTAACGCTCACTTACGTGTGTTACCTCCTATTCCTGTATTCTACTCCGAAAGAAATGAAACACCTCCAGCGCAAGGACTTATAAAGGGGTTTCCCTGTGTCTTTTTCCTTTGCAGCTCCACACTCTTTCCTATTTGCCATACATATCTAAGGATGGTGCAGTTTGGAGGATCTAAGAAAGTTGGGGTTATTTCAGGGAAGGAACTGTGTCATAGAGTAAGCAGATTAATTCCAGTGCAGGACTGTGGGCTAAACTTAACAGTTTTATTTTTAAGTCTATCTATGATAACTGCTTACTATCTGTGGGGAGGTCTATTAACTGTATATGCATATATGTATAATTAATACGTATCATGTAACTTAGTATGTAGAACCCTGCTACCCTGAAGTACCCCTGCTTTTCTGCCCTTGATGTGCTGCAGTGAAACCGGTTTTTGTATCAATGCTTCTACACTGAACTTAAAAAATATAATTAAGTTGTTTTACACGTCTACAATATACAATATAATTACATGTATCCTGGGTGTCTTAGTTACTTTTCTTATTGTTGAGACAAAATATCCAACGCCCAAAGTTAAAGGAGGAAAAGTTTATTTGGCTCCCAGTCTGTAGAGGTTGCAGTCCTTAGCTGGCTGGCTCCAAGGCAGCCTGGCACGGGGGGGCGGCGCTGCAGAGGAGAAGCGGTTCAGTGCAGGCAGAGCACAAGAAAAGCAAGCGAGGGTGGGTCATAGCTCTTTCCATCCCTCATATCTCATCCCGGCTACTCAGGGAAGGTGGCAGTCACACCTTTCATCCTAGGGCCCTTGATCCTAGCATTGCGTGATGAATCAACCCCAGCATCACACACTCTAGATCCAGACACCTCCAAAAATCCCTCTTACGACTGCATGTGGCTTTGAGGGGGACAGCTAGACACAATCCATAACACTGGAGACCTGGGAGTGTGATACATATCTCATCTTGGTCCCTTCACTTCCCTTTCCTCTCCTGTCGTGCTGTCTCCTCCCATCTTCCGGTCCCCTTCCCGTCTCCATAAAGTTTATGTCCCTGTGAAGACGATTCAGGCATAATGTAAGCAATTGCGTTTCACTTAGTATTGCATAAGAGGGTGTGTGTGTGTGTATATGAGGAACATGAATTCTTCATGAGAGTTTTTGCACAAAAGTAATATATATTATTAATTTCAAAGAGTTATAGTTTTAAAAGGCCACAATAATTAGGGGTTTTTATACTGCTTTCTATACAATGCTAGCTTAAAAATATGAAAAATAATTGATTGTTGCATAGTATAGTTGGATTTTTTTAATTCCCAAGAACTGAAGCTGAAGTATTCAGGTTCTTGAAGTCCCCAGAGAATTTAGTCAGGAGATGAGGCAGAAGAAGGAGCAACCTGGGAGTCGGTAGTGTGTGACATTCTGAGATCATTAAGTTTTCATTGGGGAATTGAACATTAACCAATAAACCTGAAGGTAAACTGCAAGTGGAGGAAGCCACTGTTTCTCTTCCATTTTAATAGAATTCTCTAACAAGACATTAGAATGTGAAATGCTTTAATTTAGATGGTCCTTTGAGTCACTGGAGATACCAAATACCAAATGCTAATTAGATCATCAGGTGCAATAACTAGCTAGATGGAAATGCCAAAATATTAAAGGTTATTTAGTCATCTAGAAATGAGAAACTTTTCTCAGAAGACATTATATACAATAGTTTTTCCCCCAAAAGAAAAATGGATCTTAACATGATTTCACAGTGAAATACAAGCTACACACTTACAGTGGGGAAACTTTTATATAATTGTAAATATCTAAGATAGTTAATGAGTTTGGCAATATTTGATATTTATCTCGGGGGAAGTTATCATTATTAACACACATATTTATATCAATTTAAACAAGAAATTCATCCAAATAAATGCATATGCATATATGGCAACAATTTGAGTGGATGAAGAATATTTTGGAAAATGTCTATTAATTCCAAATAATAATGGAAACATAACTGAGTAAAGACAAATTTTATATATACCAGTGTTTTTCTACGGCTCTAATCAGTAATGTTTGATTCACTTCAATAAGCAGAACTTTTAAGAATAGGTATATTTAAATTATTCTTTAGAAATCTATCTTGCCTTAAACATGTATACCTCCATTATTGTATATTTTCTTGGTAAAAAAGAATGTATTCATGTATATATAGACTTCCAATATAAGATAGTCATTAAAATCTTGCATGGTGCTCTTTTATTCACTAAATCCAACCAAAAAGTGTATATGCATGCATGTGTGCATAGGTGAGTTTCTACTTGAGAAATCATGGGGTACTATTATTTAAAGGAACATTGTTTCTAGAAGTGAACTTAGAACAAGAAAATGCATTTACCTCCTTTAAGCCTCAGAGTTCTCATTTTTTAAGTAGGGACCATCATGTTATTATATCAAATTGCTGTGAGAATGGATGTGGTAAAGTACGCTAGAAATAAAGTTTTGAATATAGTGATGACTCACTACTAGCTCTTATTTGTACTTTACCATCATCATTATTACTATTACCTTATAGTTCACAGATGTTTTACAAACTATAATAGATAATTGAGGGAAGTAAATTAAGGAACGAAACAGTCTGTAGAGCAGTTTACGAAGTGTATACACACACACACACACACACACACACACGTGCACACACACACGCACACTCACACACACATGCACGTACACACAATACTTGCATGTTAAATAAGATGAGTGCCCAATTAAATCATTTGTTCTAATTTCTCAACTGTAACATCACAATTCAGAAAAGAGTGCACTATTCCAGTCTAAACTAAGGGGCAGTGAAAAGTATAAAATTACTGCATACAGAATCATAAATCTTTTCTCAACTTAGAATTAAATTGGAAGAAGTAATTAACTTGGAAGAAGTAATCAGTATCCTCTTCTAAGGAAACCACTGCCCATCTATCTCAGAAATGTCAACTAAAAATTAGCATGTAAACAATTCTGTCTAGTTAAGTAGTCTTTATAGTTCGCCAGAAAAAGGAATAGATGAGAAAAACTTAAAAATCATTAATCCAGAACTATCCCATGCCCCTGGTAAGTGCTATGGCCAATTCCAGACTATCAGGGAGCGGAAGAGGCACAGCTGCTGAAACATAGGGCGTGCAGGGCAGGACTAAGTAGATACTTCTGCTTTACTTGGAAATGTTAAAATAAACACCCATAGAAATGGATTTACTTTGTATGCAATGAGGGAAGTATTTGGCAAATATAAAGGAAGTAGAGTCTTAGTTAATTTCTGATGACCAGAGCAAGTGTTGAAAAGATTGTTTATGGACAAAAAGGATGACAGTATTTCCAAGTTTTGTTTTGTAGATATCCTCTTCACTGACTGTTTTATCATTTGATCTGCCAATGTACCTAATGAATATATGTATATATATGTATATCCATATATAATGAATTCTGCATATTAAATGTCTTCTGTTTGAAATACCTGAAGTTGTGTCTGTATGAATCATGATCCAGATTTAAGCTCTGCTCAAAATCATTTCAATGACAGAATGCTGGACTAGGGGCTTTAATAATTGAGGATAAATTAAATTAGGACCTAGTTGTCATTAGTTAATGGGATACTGGAGTAATTCACAAAATACAGTAGCACAACTATTAAATTACCACTTCTGTGCACTTGAGATGATGTGCATTTTGAAACAGGGCTTTAGAATACCCAGTGTTATTATTTCTGACTGTTATAATATGGTGACTCAATGATTTTGTGATTGTCTGCTACATCTGGCTAACCAAAGAGCATATAAAGACCATGAGAAGAACAAGCTCAAAGTATGGTCAGAAAATCTTAGAATTTCTTATGAACCCTTAAAATAATACGGTGTAGGTTTAGCTTAATATCAGAAGTTTAATGTTGCATATTTAAGATTTAAACGCTTATTGAATTGAGATTCTTAAGTCCTATAGTGTTTAAAAATTATTTCATTGACTGAGAAGATTTGGACTCCCACATGCTTGCTGAGCCTCCTTAACCATGTCTGAGTGAAACAGCTTTCTCTTGTTTGAAGGTACTATGGTAATTGTGCATGAGAAAACTTTTGACTGACGTCTAGTACACATCATTGTCTTGAGAGTTTACTCAGAACCACATTCTAGCACACACCAAGATGGAGAAATACAGAGTCTGTCATAAAAAGAGATAACTTGAATGTAAAGAAGAGCTACAAATGTGTTCTGATTTACACTTACAGAAATTTGGGGTATATTTGAAAGAAGAATGTTATGTCAAAGACTGTAATAAATATATAGAAATGGGTTTGCAAACCAACAATTAGAAGTGATTCTATCAGTTCTTTTCATTAGCTGATTTAAAACATGGAGTCACTGGTTTCCTACATTTAATGAATTGATTGCAACAACTTCTGTAACAAAATAAAGAAGATTTATGAAAATAGAAATATTAGAGGGACTTCAGCAGTATAGTTATCCCAGATCTCATATATACATATATATTTTCCCTTCCTTCCTTCTTTCCCTTTTCTCTTTTCCCTCCCATTTGTTCCTCCCTTTGAGCAATTTCTTTCCCTTTCATAATATCTATTGTATATTTTGGGTTTTATTTACTCTTTCAGGTTCTTCCTGTCACTTTGTTCTGAAGCCCTGTATCGTTTTTATTGTTTTTGCTTTGTTTTATTTTTTGTCCATGTTGTTGGTATTTTGCTACTGTTCTTTTTCATCATTTTCTTTAAAATAAAATAATTTTAAAAAGAATTATTAGAGGAAATCTTGTAAGACCTAATATCCAACATATCCTGTATCCTAAATATACCAAAAATGCATGAGTGAGTGGAGAACCAGGACCTTTGGAAATCATTGTCAAGGTTGTTGACACAGACTGGAAAGGATTTCAGGAGATACTGCCCTTGAATTCAGCAATTTCAATGAGAAAAGATGCAATTCAGGAGTAGCAGAGTTTAGAAGCAGTTTTTATCTGCCATATGCAACAGAAGAACAACAATTACAGGAACAGTGAGAATGTTGTGACCTGAAGAGATAACTGGCATGGGCTAATTGAGTAGAGCAGTTTAAAAACCAAAACTAATAGCACATCTACACACTGCACCCTAAACATAGTAAGCATTTGCTATCCAAGTATTTCCTCATGTATGCTTTTTGCTGTAAAATCAATAAAAAGAAGTGTCAGAAATTGAGGTATTGTTTAGAGGATTGTTTTGATTTCAAAGTTCAGTTTGTTTTGTATACAAACTATTGTGATTTGTATAAATTTTTCCATATAAGGATATGTTTGCAATATGCATTGTCCTGGTTCCGGGGAAGATGGCGACCAGGTGAGCAGCAAGGGAGCGAACCTCCTTAATAAACACCACCAGCTCGAGACAGACTTGGCGAGCGTGAATGCCGGGACCTCGGCTGGGAAGTTTAAACTGGGCGTATTTCTCTGAGATGCCGGGGGAGATGTGGTAGGGCGGACCAGGCTGCCGGGGCGAGACGTGGGAAAGCCC
>PVLD010016470.1:0-44899 GCA_004027595.1 Dinomys branickii | reverse complement strand
CTTAAGCTTTCTGCTGAGATTTGTTCTTCTGTCTTCCCTTTTTTGGGTATCAGATTCAAAATATTGAGCAATAGATTCCCCAGGCAGTTCAGCAGGCAAAGGTCTGCTGCAGAGGCTGCTCCAGTGACTTTTCTTTGGGGGAATGTCCCTTAAGCTTTCTGCTGAGAGTTCCGCTTAAAAGGCTGTGCAGATGTTGGTTAGCTACTCCCTAGCGAGAGACCTGGGTGAGGTGTGTAAGGCCGCTCCCCCGCCCTCCCAGGGTTCCCTGCAGATATAGGGATGGATCTCCTCCCCCACTCGGTGATCTGGTCGCGAGCGCAGATAGCTCACCCGTTTTCGGAGTCCCTGCAGGCAGGAAGGTTCCAAGGTGCCGGTTTTTTGTGCTATGCTCGCGATCCGCCGCTCGCAGCCACTTGTTTCCTCGCGCTCTCCGGGTCTGGGGAAGGGAGCGGGACGCTCCGCTCCTCTGCTCCTCGCGCCGCCCTGGCCACGGACCGCCGGCTGCCGAGGGTCTAGGCTGCGCAGCCTGCCTGATGCGTGCGAAATGTGAGACTGCCGGGCGTTGCCGCTGCTAAAAAGCCGATCTCTGTCGGGAGTCGCGGGAAAGCTGCGCCGGCTCGGGAGGCGGGAGGGACCGAGCTGGCTATGCCCTCAGGGCGCTCGGACCCAGCCGAGCCCCCTCCCTGCGCGGAGCGTCTCTGGCTCCCAGAGTCTGGCGCTTTCCCGTGTCTCGCCACGGCAGTTTGGGCCGCCCTACCGCATCTCCCCTGGCAGCTCAGAGAAACACGTTCAGTTTGATCTTCCCAGCCGAGGTCCCGGCATTCACGCTCGCCAAGTCTGTCTTGAGCTGGTGGTGTTTATCAAGGAGGATCGCTCCTTTGCTGCTCACCTGGTCGCCATCTTCCCGTAAGTCCTTCTTTTATTAATTTTACATCTTTCTGCCAGCTTAATAGAATCATACAAATAAATCTCCAGTGTGGGATGGCATCAAAACCGAAGTACAGCTGGGTGTGGTGGCACACGCCTGTAATCCCAGTACTAAGGAGGCTGAGGCAGGAGAATCATGGCAAGTTTGAGACAACCTAGACTACAAAGTGAGCTTAAGGCCAGCCTAAGCTGGATATCGAGACCCAGTTTTAAAAAGGCAAAAAAAAAAAAAAAAAAAAAAAACCTAAGTGAAGGGCTGTGGATATAGCTCAGCAGCGCAAGTACCTGCCTGGCAAGCACAAAGTTCCTGGGTTTGATTCCTGGTACCAAAAAAAAATTTTTTTTAATTTAAAAATAAATTAAAACTAACTTAAGTGCAGCTTGGTGACGTCAGTGGCAGCTAGGGCCTTGCTCTGGGCAAGCACTGTCTGTGATGACACATGTCTACTCTGCTATGACAAGGGGTTGGAGGGCTGCGGTGCCCCTCCAAAGGTGTACAGGAGTAGAACATGATATGTGAGGTCCTGGGTTCAATCCTCAGTGCTACAAAATAGACTGAGGTATCCTGAGTCCATGTTGCTCATTCGTTGAAGAGACAGAGGCGTGTGCGCTGCACTGACAGAACTTGGACGACCAAGTGTCTCCTGGCCAGGATGATCCCAGGGCCCAATCTCAGCTCTGAAACCGTGAATTTCCCGACCCACACTGACCCGCGCTCGTCCCAGAGCCATTCCCTTGATGCGATTCTCAAGCCCCAAGGATTCCCAGGAGGGGAACCCTAGACAATAGCTGAGCAGTAACTCCACACAGAGACAAGTAGCCACTTCCCTACACGCCAAAGTCCGGCAGGCAGCCTCTCAGCTCCGGTGTGGAGGTTTGAGAAAAAGGGAGAGTTACAGTTCCTAAACTGTCTTTAGAATACGACAGAGTGACCAACTCGGTGAAAGTCATTTCCCTATTGTTCTTGCTAAATAGGTAGCTCTGGAGTTCAGATTCTGTAAGTGTACCCTTTGCTGACACAGGAGAGAGACACCAAAAAGAAGGTTGTGTGCTTACCAATAGGAAGGCTTCTCAGCCATATCTAGGATCATGCACGTTTAATTACTTCAGAGAAAATTGAGATAGAGTCTAAGTTGCCTGGGCAGGACTGGAACTTGAGAGACTCCTGCCTCAGCCTCCCAGAGGGCTAGAATTGTGTGCCATTGTGTACCACTGTGCCTGGCATGTTTAGCACATTCATGACAGGGCCATAATTCATTTCTTGCTGCCAGTGGCTCTGAAGCACTGGTGATACACATGTGACTGTCCCATCAGGCAGCACGGGACAGCTCATCAGGTGGTACAAGCTGCCCAGTGGGACAGTCATGCTTGTCCTTCCAGGGGGTCAAACTGGCAAGAATATATTAATTACTTGAAGCAAGTCTATTAACCAGTTTTATTCTATAGGAACTTATTAAAATTCTTGGTATTTACTCCACAAACCACTTGAGAAAACTTGAAATCCATATTTATAACCCTAATGACTTTATCTCTGTTCAATATTTATGTCATATTTTAAAATCTTAAAAAGTATAATAAATAGCATGAAAAATTAAAAAGGAAGAATCCTGTTATCAGAGATATTTGGACACATCCTGAGATGTGTTGATGTGTGACCTTGGAGGGAGTACTGAGTGAGTAGGCTTTGTTTTTCTTTCTAGTAACACAGAATTTTTAACATCTATCTTACAAGGATTTTCTGAGGATTAAATGAGATGATGTCCAGAAGACCAGGCACGTCAATAAATGATGATACCTCTTACTCAATTGCGTGCATTGAAAATGTGTAAAGATCCAAAATAAGTCTCCTGCGGTCTTGCACACCTCTAATTTCCACTAGCACGTCATTAAAGATGTGCCAAAGCTGTCCCCCAGCCTCTGCTCTCTCTGCATTCCGTTAGTGACATGTATATAACAGAACTTCATCTTTAGAAGAGCATATACTAGACCAGTGCTTCATTTTGCAGATGAGAAAAACTGAGGCCCTGAGTTAAACCATCTTTCCCACGGTCTCATGACCCAGGTCCCCTAATTTGCAAGACACATTCTCTCTGAGCCAGTGTGACCAGCAAGTAAACTCTTTGAGGGCTTTTACATTTTAGATGTCAGCAACTTTTATTTCGCTGTGGGTGTCTGTCAAAATAGGAAATTTTATGTTTCCTGTCTCCAAAAGCTGGTCATGGTGGCTTACACTTATAATCCCAGCACCCTGGAGGCTGAGGCAGGAGGAGAGCTGAGAGATCAAGGCCAGCCTGGACTATGTGGGAGACCTTGTCTCAAAAACCAAATAACAAACAAAAACCCACACCCTTAACCTCTGGTTTCAAAGCCATGCTGGATGCACACTGGCCCCTTCCAGGCCTGTCTCCAGCTGGCTGTGCTACCCCAGGCCTCTTCGTTTTCCTTCAGCCACTGCTACTGTGGTCGCTCATGGTGGCCTACGCCTGTTCCTTTGGCTAGAATGCCCCTTTCTCTCATTTTACCTCATTTGCTCATCTTCATTCTGCCGATCAAGTGAATTATTCCTCACCCGCGACCAGCTGGCTCCAAACCTCACTGTGGCATTGCGTGAACCACACGTTTCTGTTCCAGAGGACTTGCCAGTAGCAATTTCAATCTGTGACCGTGTGATTGCTGTCTGTCTCCACCTCGCCACTGAAAGCAAATTATAGTGGCTGTGTTTCTGTTCACCACTGAGTCTCCAGGGCCTCCTTGCTCTTTGGTATGGAGAGAGTCTCAGCAAATACTTGTGGACTTTGGCTAAATGAGTGAATCCATGACCACATGACTGGCTGACCCAGGCTGAGTGAGCAAACCCACATGCTGGACCAACAGACTTGTTGCCTTAAATTTGCTTGGCTTCCTCTAGACTTCAATCTGATAGCATGAAGGAGTGTAGGTAAAGCCATTCACCACTGGTGAAATACAAAGAAAAAATTCTCAAAAGAAAACTCATCCCCTGTTCCCTATGAAGACTGCTATTCCCTGTGATTGTAACCATAGCCTACATTTTCAAGGTAAATAAACTGACTTGGGTCAAAGAATCAGACTGAGACGCATGAGACCACAATGCCACCCTGTGGCTGACTTTCACATTTACTCTTTCAAACTGCCTGGAAATTTCCTTCAGAAAATCATTAGGACAGAGGGAAGTGGGATTTTCCTCAACTAAATATTTCTTGGGTGCCAGTATCCCAACGAGTTAGTTCAAACATTATATTCATTCCTTTTTCCTCTTTTATCTTAAATATCAACTTGATTCCAAAGAATAATATGTGTATAACGTACAACAGCCATGGAAAAATGAAACATGTACGCAGCACCCAACTCATTGCTGGTACTTTCAAAGCCTCCTCTCAGTCTCTTCCGAAATCTCTTCTCCATCATCTCTACTCCTTGAAAGTGAACACCATTTTGCTTTTAGTTACAGTCTGCATCTCTGTACAAATCAACAAACAGTGCTTTTTAGTTACCTTTTAAAGCCTCATGAAAGGCTGGAGCCATAAGTGAGTGACTGAGTGATTGTCCAGCATTAGCGAGGCCCTGGGTTCAATCCCTACACTTCAAACAATGAAATAATACCTCATCTAGAATGTGACCATACTCTACTGGCCTCACTTTTTTTTTCACAGAGTCTTTTATTTTTCATTTTTTTATTTTGAATCAGATTCTTGATAAATCTCTGAATTGTCCAGGCTGGGCTCAAAATGGGTGTCTTAGTTACTCGTTGCAGAGACAAAATACCCAATGCCTCTATAGTTGTAAAGGTTTCAGTCCATAGTCAGCTCCCTCCAAGGCAGGGCGGCACCGCAGAGGAACAACCATTCATGGTGGTGGAAGACATCAAAAACAACAGAGAAGGAAGTCTCTGTCCCTCACATTATGTTATTGTATGCAGGCTACCCACCCTGGCTAGCACTCACACTCATAATCCCAGCATTGGACCATGAATCAATCACGAACCGCATTCAGCCACCTTTGAAAGGACTGCCTCCCCCATGAGTATATGAAGCTTTGGGGGAACATCTAGAAATAAACCATAACATTTCACCCTTGGCCCCTCAATGACTCACGTACATTCCTTTATGCAAAAGATATTTAGTTCATGTCCAAGAATTGCCAAGCTCCTAACAGTTTCAGCATTACTAAAATGTCTAAGTCCCAAGTCCCTTCTGAGATTTAAGGCAAATTCTTAGCTATGAACCCATCTAAAAATGAAAAGAAAGTTAAATGCTTCCAGCATTCACTGGCACAAGATAGACATTTCCATTCCAAAAATTACAAGCAGGAGGATATAAAGGAACAGGACCAAAGCAAGTCCAAAATCCAGTAGGGCAAACATCAAGTCCTATAGTTCTATGTGCAGCACCTGAGGAAATCTGTGGCAAGATGGCAACTCCCAAGGGCTTGGGTGGCTCAGCCTCTATGGTGCTGACTGTTGTAGTTCCTATGGCTTCCCTGCTGACTATAGTTCCCATAATTAACTGCTAGTTATAGTTCCTACGCTTGTCTCTTGGGCACGCTCTGCTCCCTTGCAGTTTTCCTCAGACAGTCCATGTTCTTGGCTTCTCCAAACTTCTGGGGTCTCCCCTGCACCTTTGGCTTCACACTCAAAGCTTTTCACATTGCCCACTCAGGGACACCCTGCCTGGCCTCCCAGGCCTTCTTCTAATCTGGGTAGAAATTTTTCTAATCCCACAACTCTTACATTCCATATGCACCTAAAACCAGCACCACATGGATGATGCTGAGGTCTGCTGCTAGCTGGAGCAGTAGCCAGGCTTCCTTCTATCTTGGCCATAGGGGTCAAGTGCCTGAATTACTGAGCACTCTGAATCTAATTCTGAGGAATAAAGTCTTTATGCTGCCACTATTCTGGAACATGGTGCTCTGCAGCTTTCTGCTGAAAGCAAACAAAGTCTTTCACTTTTGCAATTTTGAGGCTGCAAAGCATGGAATCCTGTTGCTTCATGTGATGCCTTCAGGCCATCTTTTTTATTCCTCTGTTCTTTCTCAGCAATCAAGACCTCCTCTGCCTTATCTTTTCAGTTCATAGCTTCACTGGAGCTTCCTTTCTGGTTAAACTCTCAACATTTTAAATTATTCTGCTTGGCTCTTTGCTCTTGATTCTCAACATAGATCTGGCTAAAAGTCCCAAGAGTAGCCATACTACCACTTCAACATTGAACTGCCTTGAAATTCCTTCTGCCAGATTAATTATTCCACTTCCTTTAATCTCAGTCTCAGACAAAGTCTCTGGACATGAGCAAAATGCAGACAAACTTTCTGTCCAGCCATAACACATGTTTTCTGGAGTCCAACAGCCTTTTGCTAACAGAAACCTCCCAAGCATGATCTTTACTGGCAGGATTTCTATCAGCCTTCTGCTCTTCTGAGCTGTGAGCATTATCTCCCATACAGAACAGCCTAAGGCATTCTAGCTCTACTTTTTCACTTGGGATCTCTGAACCTTTCTAATTTCTTCCCACAAGTCATCCCAAAGGTTGTTGAACCACATGGTCAGGTACAGTCACAGCAATGACCCCACTTCTGGTACCAAATTCTGTTTTAGTTACTTTTCTCTTGTTGGTGAGACAAAAATACCAGACACCTAAAGTTAAAGAGGGAAAGGTTTACTTCGCTCACAGTTTGTAGTGATTTCGATCTATAATTGGCTGGGTCAAAGGCAAGGTGGCACATGGCAGATGGGCAATAGTTAGCAGTAGTGGAAAACAGCAAAAGCAACAAGAGAAGAGGGGAGAGCAAGCCTCTTTTTGTCCTTCATAGTGTATGCAGGCTGCCCACCCTAGGGCTGGTGTAGCACTCATGTCCTTAATCCCAGGATTAGACCATGAATCAATCACAAACTCCTGAAAAGCCTGTCCCCCATGATTTCATGAGGCTTTGGGGGAAATATCCAGAAACAAACCATAACACTCGCCATACTTTTGCCTCAGCCTTCCAGAGTGGTGGGATTCCAGGTGAGCACTACCATACCTGGCTTATAGTGCTTTTAAAATTAAATCCTATTATCCTGGGACTCAACAGATGCTGCAGCCCCTCTGTTTTTCTACTCTATAGTATTCATTCTATGACTGCACAATATATTTTGCCAATCTACTCCTGGTGGATACTTAGATTGTTTCCTGTTGGGATTGACTATAGATCAGGCTGCTGTGCATACCTCCGCCCTGGTCTCCTGAGGCACACAAGTGGGGATTTCCTGGGTGGCACTGCTAGGTAGAAGAAGCATTCACTTTTAAAAGATAAGAACAAATCTTTTCCAAATTTATTTTATTGCACTAGTTCACATGCCCACCATTCATTGAGGTTTTTGATGCTACTACATTCTTGCCATCTGCTGATACTGTCAGATTTTTCCACTTTTGCCATTGTGCTGGATATAAAGAGTATCTCTTTTGGTGTTTATCCTGCACTTCCCTGGTCAGGAAAGAAGTTAGTCCTGTTTTCAAATATTTGTTGGTCACTTATTTTTCCTCAGAGAAATACCTCATTCTTTCATTTATCTACTACTATATGCCAAATACTAGCACACCTGCAGAAACCTAAGATAGATACAGATATATACAACATAGGCCTGGCCCCTTCTGGAGAACTCTTGGGTTATCTATGGTTTTGTTGCCTTTGGGAATCATACTACTTACAGAAGCTGAAAAACAGAAAAAATTTTGTTCACCAATTATGTGAGCATCACTCTGCAACACTAAAGTGGAAAGCTATGAACTCTGGCCTCCATACAAAAAAACCTAACTTACACCAAACAACGGCAAATGATATAAAGAACAATATCTAGTATAAAAATCCAGGGTATATAATAAGAAGGAAAAACACTACTTGATCAAGTAGCTTAAATTTAAATATTTCCTTTTATGTAACTAATATACAAAATACTTTCCTGTAGCCCACTCCCTAAGGTAGGAAGATGAAAAAGAACCATTTTAAATCAATAAAAGAATCAACAGAGATTGGAAAACAATAGTTTAGAAGGAATTAGATTATACTAAAGAAACAAAAACACTTTTATCTGTAAACATATCTATCCATAAATACATGTATCCTTGCTTTTTTTTTTATTAAGCTTTATTTTCAATTAAAAGTTTTCCACATCTTTTAGTAGAATCTGGTAACTCCAACACTCCTGATGAACCACTGTATTTATTTTTTGTTTTGGGGGGGTCAGGTATTGAGAAATAACCCAGAGGCTTCATCCTGAGCTACAGCATCGGCCCTTTTCATTATTTTTTTATTTTATTTTCCAACAGATACTCATTAAATTGCTAAATTGTGGGCTTGGACTTGGGCTTCTCCTACCTTAGTCTCCCAGGGTGCTGTGATTATAGGCATGTGCCATCACATCCAACTGAACCATCTTATTTGCAATGACTGTTCTAATGAGGACATTGCAGTGTCACCGGATAATTTATTGTCATATAAGGAGCATTAAAAGTATAAAATTTGGCTTGGGCAAACCCAGGTTGGCACCCTCGTTTCCACCTATATTTGCATGACTTTAAATAAGTTACATAAACTTTCTGTCTCCTAAACCACAAAACAAGGATAATTGTCATAAAGATTGATTTGATTATTATGGATCTAGCACTTAATTCAGTGATCAGTGCCTAATACAGCTCCATCAAGGTCAGGCATTATTCAGAATGACTCAGTTCAACACTATTCCACTTACTCTTCTCTCAGTAGAAATAGAGGTCTGTCATTCACATAAAAATAGCATTAAATTGCTACCTACATGTGATTGTTTTCAAGGAAATTTCCAGAAGCCTACTTTGTATAGATTATTTTCTTCATTTGTTCAACACCAGCCATGTGTCAAACACTGTATTCAATGCCCCTGAGAGTTCACCTCTCCCTGCCCATCCCTGGGCACTTGCAGACACCCTTAGAACTTCCACTATCCTTGGCCCAAGTCATTTTCAGATGATTTTGTACTTAAAATAAAATAATTGGATAAATCCAGAAAATTATTTTTCATATAAAGCAGATCCTTTTGTGCAGGTTAAATAATCCCTATTCCTTTCCCTTTAAAGAATATCTCCATTGTGCAAGTGTTTCTGGAAACAGTTCTTCAGCCTTTCTTTATTTGCCATAAGCACAAAACTGAGCACAATATTCTAGCTCTATACAGCAGCGACTCTGAGCTTGTGTAGATGATGTGGTCCATTGCTGTGTCTGAATGACAATATCACTTAGGAAAAGTGTAAGTCTTTCATTAAAAATAGAATAATGAAACCTAACAAGACGCTAACAAAAAAACTCGGAAGGGAAGGGAAGGGAAGGGAAGGGAAGGGAAGGGAAGGGAAGGGAAGAAAAGAGCCCTCTATTAGAAATCACCCTAAAGAGATGGGTGCCATGTGCTAGAACAGACCATGCAGCCATCTCCCTTGAGTCTGGCTCTCCTTGACTCTCCCCTTCCAACTCTCTTCCTTTGGCCTCTTCCAGCCGAGGTCCAGCCTGCAAACCCTGGCTCTTTATGGTGCACTCAACCTCTTGGCAACATTTCCACTCCCCAGACTTAAGTCCTCATGTCAAAGCTGAATCACCCCAAACTATCATCATTAGACAAAAAGGTCAACCTATGCTCAGCACAACTTCACATGGATGGCTGCTCTCACCCAGTTCAAAATGCACCATGGCTTCCCACTCTGCCTCCCCCTGAAGCAGCACTGTTGTGGTTTATATCTCGGTGAGCCCTCAAGTTTCCTGCACTTGTAGATGGGGCTTTTGGGAGGTGGTGGGGTCCCGGGGGAGCCACAGGCATTATTGGATTGGTCCACTGATGAGTTTATAGCTAAGAGAGCTGTTAGGAGGTGGCCTGGTCAGAAGAGGTGGTCAGGAGAGGTGTGGCCTGGAAGGGTCTCTCTTCCTCCTCAGCTCCTCCCTTCACGCTCTCTGCTTCCTGGCCACCACGACGTTTTTTCACTATGCCCCTCCACCACACTGTCCTGCCTTGGAGCCGGTGGACTATGGGCAGAAACCTCTACAAACTGGGTATCTTCCCCAAGGTGTAAAAGACATCATATTACAGTGATTCATACAAAGCCGTGTTTTAGCAGTACAATCTATAACAGCTACATCTTGGTAGCAGCCTAGGCATCCATCAGAGATGAATGGGTAAAGAAAATGTGGCCTTTACAAATAACGGAGTATATTTCACTATAAAGAATGATAAACTGGAGTCAGTTATAGGAAAATGGTTGCACTTTGAGACCATAAGGCTAAGTGACATAAATCAGACACACAAGCTTAGCTATCAGATCGTTTCTCTCATATGATAAACACAAATTATAAATAAAGAGCAAAAGTACAGGTAGATAACAGGAAGTAGGGAAGTAGGTCTTCCCATAATGGAAGGGGGATCGAGAGACAGAGGGGAGAAGAGGGACAGGAGGGAAGGGGGAAGAATTAAGATGTGTTATGTACATGTTAGGTGCACACAGGAGGAATGTAAACATTATGTACTTGAACATGTATGAATAAAACTCTTTGTAAAAATTGTGAACAAAATGGACTGGGGATGCAACTCAGTAATACAATGTCTTCCTGGCAAGTATGAGGCTCTGAGTTTAATTCCTGGTACCAAAGCAAAAATTGAGAGTCAAAATCAACCTTTCCTTTTCAAAGTTGTGAGTTTGAGGTATTGTATCTCACCAATGAGAAAGGGACTAAAACAAATGCTCTTTCTAAAACAATAGGACATGATCAAAACTTTAATCGTTTTTTTCTATTTGACTGTAATAGAGTCAGTGTTGTCCATTTTCACATACCTGTCCTTGCAATAGTGGCCAGTATGGGGTAGGAGTTCCTCAAGCAGCTGCTAAGTTGCTGAGTGGGTGGATGGGTGGATGAACAGATGAATAGATGGTTAGATGGGTGGATGGGTGGGTGGATGGATGGATGGATGGGTGGATGGATGAATGAGTGGATGGATGGATGGATGGATGGATGGATGGATGGATGGATGGGTGGGTGGATGGATGGATGGATGGATGGATGGGTGGGTGGATGGATGGATGGATGGATGGATGGATGGATGGATGGATGGGTGGATGGATGGATGGATGGATGGGTGGATGGATGGATGGATGGATGGATGGGTGGGTGGATGGATGGATGGATTGATGGTAGTGAGAATATAATTCCTGTGAAGCATGGATAGAAACTATGAACGTTCCATTGTGCAGAGAAGAATCTAATGGCTCAAAGAAGTTGGGTCACTTTCCACAGATAACCCAGCTAATAGTCACACAGTTCAAGTTAATTCAGTCTACAGTGTCTCCACAAGAGTGTTTTCTTTGAATTCATAACACTTTTTTCTTCTGCATATTTGTTCTTCCTCTCTGTCAAGTTCATGGGTAAGTTTGCTTTCTTACACTACTGCAGACCTTCAGCTCTGTGACTCATGTGTGCAACCTGCCCTTACAACAGACATCCCTGCTTGCATCTGGTAGCCACGCATCTCTTCTGCACAGACAGCCATCATCTCACACCCGTTGTGCTCAGTCTGCCTTCTCCTCAGCTTTCTTACACTGGCATCTTCTCTTCACTACTACCTCCTTCCTGCAGCTCTTTTATCATCTCTGCACTTTAGCTACTTCCTTGACTCGTTAGTCTATGTCTCACCATTTTTCAATACTTTATTCTCCTGATTTGGATCCTTGATTTGCTGTTCTTTTTGTAAATTCTTCTTTTGAGAGAGCCCAAATCTTCCTAAACTTCTAACCTAGTGGCTTCAAAATCTTTTTCTCCATCCCTAGTTTGCCACCAAAGTTCACTCCTATATTTCTATCCACCATTTGACCATGCTCACTCTGCAAAGGGTCACGCTTAATTTACCTTCTCTTCCCACTCTGTCTCCCTATGTCATCCTCCCTGTTACTTTTAGTGCCATCTTAACTTTACTAACCAGAGTGCGAATCATGGCATCATTAGTGATTCTTTCCTGTTCTTAATGCTTTAGTTCCTAGCAGACACCAAGTCCTCTTGAGTCCCCCCTGTAACTCTGCAGTGTGTCTCAAAGTCCTCCCCAAGTGGCTGCATCTATGTAGCTAATGTCGTCCAGCTGTTTTCCCAGCACAGGTCCCTTGCTAGAGCCCACCCAATCTAGCTGCCTTTATTGCAGATGCCAGGCCTTGTTTGTTGCGATGGCTAATTTTAGGTACTAATTTGACTGGATTAAAGATTACCTAAAGAACTTGTGAAAACATTATTTTAGAGCGTGCCTATGAGGATGTTTCCAGAGGAGATGGTTTGGTGCAGCGGTGGTGAACCTATGGCACATGTGCCACAGCAAGCTGTTTTTATTTGTCACTGAAAGCTCTAAAAGGTTCACCATCACTGGTTTAGTGAGTCTATGGACAGAAAGGGTAAGATCCAGTCTCAAAGGAGCGTGCATGGAACAAAAAGACAGCTTCCACTGCCTCATTCCTGGAGCTGGGACACTTCCTCCTGCCCTTCGATATCAGAGCTCCAAGGTCTGTGGCTGTGAGACTCCAGGACTTAAACCAGTGACCCCTGAGTTCTGAGCCTTCAGTGTCAGATGGAGAGTTACACCACTGGATTCCTTGGTTCGGAGGCTGCAGATTTGGATTCAGCCACACTCCAGGGATCCAGAATCTCCACCTTTTCAATGACCTGCTATGGAATTTTACAGCTTCCAAATCACACGAGCCAATTCACTCAATAAATTCTCTCATTTTTCAGTCCATCTATTTATCTATCATCTGTCTATCCATCCATCTCCTATTGGTTCTCTCTCTCTCTCTCTCTCTCTCTCTCTCTCTCTCTCTCTCTCTCCCCTCCCCCCCCTCTCTCTCTCTCTCTGGAGAACCCCAACTGATACCATCATCCTAAATCCCCTTACATAAAACGCCTGTTCTCCATTCTGGCATAGTGGATACTATCAGCCCTTATTTTCAGCTTGGGAATTAGCTTTCCAGCGCTATTTTCATCTAATGCCCACCTCCTTCACCACTTCTTTACCACCTGTCATGGTCATTTAAAGTACCTGGCACACAGCCAATAATCAATGCATGGTGCCTATTGTTTCTGTCAATAGCAGTAACAAATGTGTTCCTGCCTTACTTCCCCAGGACTGTGAATGTTCCTAAAGAACCAAGATCACACCTTTTCTGAATCTCATGGAACTATGGCAATGGACATCCTGCACCACTAGTACCTACTCCACATTCTCCTTCAAATCAGTCTCAGCACAGCTAAAAAGAAAACAGAACAAAATCACTTTGATTGGGATCAAACATTTGGTCCATTTGCATTTTGACATTTCATATTTAAAAATGAAAAGGAAACTAAACAAATGCTCAAAACCTCACAAGGTGGCAAAGGTTACAATGGTTTTGAAATTGTAGGATTAAAATAAACAAAGTTTCTATAGCACCAATTTTCTTCCCTCAGATTCCAAGATTTCTGTGTATTCTTTTGGAGAACTTCTAGAGTCCTACTTTGCCCTGAAGCTAAGAATTCAAAAATATACTTAGGTGATAGGGGTGAAGGTGGTATGATTTATGCAGTAGGAATTGACACTATTTATTTTGTGTGTTTCTTAGAAAAAATTAAAACTTAAATAAAATAATGGCATGAATTTTTTTCCTTTTGTTTACATGATCCTTTTCAAATTTTTTTTATTTTAAAGACAAAAGAATGGAAACATATCAACAACGACACAGATATAAACCAGAACAACACAAAAACAATTAAGGAAATACCAAATTACAGAGAAGATAGTAGGGAATTAACAATGGTTGCTGTATTACATAATGTTATCTTCAAATTGGTTACTTAGTTATACAAATAAAGTCATGTACAATTGATCAAACAATTTTCACCATCCTCATCTCTGTTGTTCCCCCATCCTAGCAGTCATCTTCCCTTTGATAACAGCTATATTTTTTGGTTTTATTCACTCGCTCCTGCTCTCACATTGGGAAGACACATGGCTGCTTAAAATTATGCTGCAACATACACGGGTGTACACAAATTACTATGGCACTAGGTGAAAAAGCATCCAACCTCAAAGATGGTACATAGGCAGGGACCCAGGTACACTATGATCAGAACCCCACGGACAAGCCCTCTAGGCTCTCTGGGGTCCGGTTGAGACCACGGGGTCGCCCACGCACACCACCAGGCTCCACCCCGATTGCCCTGGGGCCCGGTAGAGTCCGCAGAGTCGTTCCTGTGCGCACCACCAGGCTCTGCCCAGTCGCCGCGCGAATGGCATCAATTATTAAAAGAAAACCTAATACACCAACTGCTTAAATAACAACATATAAAGTGTGACCAAAACCTATTGTGTTTGATTTTTTAAAAAAAATTGTTATACTAAAAGACACATTGTCATTAATTATCAAAATCCTCCCCCTTCCCATCTAATATACTTATCCCGTTGCTCGTGCCACTTCTGAAGCAGCTCCAGGAGACTCTTTCTTGAGGGTCTTTAGTTGTGCTGTCCTGGCTGCCTCAGTGTTCTGAATCAATTAACAGACATTTACTTTTTGTGGTCATTTTGCCTTTGGGAAAATGCCAGAGTCACATGGTACCAGACCCACTGCATGAGTGGATGAGGTCACATCGTGATGCTTTCAGGAGCCTGCCTTCCCATCGGGTGGCACTCAGCAGCAGCATTCACTGAGTTTTATATCACATCTTGTAAAGACATGAAAGAAGACTTCCAGAACTGTTTCAGAAAATGGCAAGAACAACTGGATAAGTGTGTTTATGGTTTTTTTTTTTTTTCGGTACTGGGGATCGAACTCAGGACCCTGCACTTGCTAGGCAAGCGCTTATTCCACTGAGCTATATCCCCAGCCCTTGGATAAGTGTGTTTAAAGCAAAGGGGCATCATTTGAGGGGATTAAAAGCAATGTGTTTTTTACTCTATCTTTTTTTACATCACTGTATATTTCAGTCACATTTTGTATCTCCAAAAAGTCTTCCTGGACTGGTAAAGGATAAAGTAGTAACAGCTCGCCTGTACACTAATGATACATAATCTAAATATATATACTGCACACACACACACACACACACACACACACACACTATATATATATATATATATATATATATATATATAGGAACCTGTTAAATAGGCATAACACCTTCCATTTTCCAAATAAACTCGATATCAAATAAAGGCTTTTAAAAAAATCCCTGCTCATATTATGCATATCAAAATTATTTTTGAAAGGCGCAAGTTATAATTTTAGAGAAGGTTGAGCAAATTTATGGGCAAATAATACTGAAAATATTTTAGAATCAGGGACCTCCATGTCGTTTAATTACTTCTAAGTAATATCTGTAAATAAATTTTAAATTTTAGTTTAAGCATCATTTAAACATGAACGGAGATTTTATCACGGAAGAAAACCAGAAAACTATCTAATTAAAAGTAAGAAAGACTAAGAGTTTCTAAATCGCTGAAACAATCCTTCCCTGACCCAGAACTGGGCCCAGGAATTGAACCTCACCCGCGAGCTTCTTGACTCTTCCTTACCTGTATTTGTTGCTTAAAAACAAAAACAACAAAAAAGCATGCAGGTCATTCTGACCAGTAGGGGGCGTGTTGTGATCCCTGATCCCAAGCGACTTTCACTGTATCTCTTTTTCTATCATGCAGATAAGTGCTACTAAACATTTTACTAGACCTAACCATAGAAGGCCATCCCTGGAGACTGGTTCCTCTTGAAAGTCAGGGTGGGACACGCAGCAGTCACAAAGCGCATACTCTACAGATGGAGCCGATAAACATTATACATAATAGATTTGCATGATTATTACTTACTCTGCATATTCAGATATTCAGGCTAAGGAGGGAGCAAGCTGTGGGGGACATGCCCAGCGCAGAACCAATGCTTCTGCACAGGAATTCAAGTAAACTCTTCAAATCCACTGTTTCTCATTGTCACAATTTTCAAAAGATTATTATTCAGACAGTTGCTTCACCCATCTGCAGTATATGCTAGACACATCCAGGAAATGATGTCATTGCCCAAAGGGTTTAAGAACCCTTACAGTCCAGCCTCAACTCAGAAACCTTCATGAAATAGGAGCAGAGGATGTAACTCAGATCTGAAAATGCCAGCAGTTATAATTGAAGAAATGGAACCCAAGAGACCTTGTCTTGCTGCAAGATGCAAGCAAGCTTAAGTAAGACACATAAATTTGTAATGAACTTGCTCAGGACAGCACCCGGCACCACTGTGAGTTACAGCCACCATCTGTCGCCACAAAATTAGATACTGGTTCTTGTGTTCACAAACTCAGACATGGAGTTTAAATCATTGATCTGGTTTATCTAAGATTATTTAGTAATATGCAAGTAAGATTCAAAGGAGTTACTAAGACTAATAAAATAAAAAAGTGGCCAGAAGACATTTCTAAACTGTTTTATTTAGGCGGAACATATACCTCTTTCCTATACCAAGGAATTTTAAGCAAGCAAGTGCAGTGGGTGGAGCTCAGCTGCGGGGTAACCAGACCTGAACATTAGACTATCTGGTTTTGAACAAGAAAAATAAGAGATGTTATTTTTAGCATTTAATTTAATAGGTATGATCATAGTATTATACCTAAGATACGAAAATGAGCAGAGTGAAAACCATCCTCCACTCCTATGCCCTAACCACTCATCTCTTTTTCCAAAAGGCAGTAACTTGTGTTAGAAGTTTTCTTCTATATCTTCACAGCAGTAGTCTCTTCATCTACACACAAATAACTTTGTTGTTTTCCCTGAAGTTTTTTGTCTGTCACACAAGAACTTACATGAAATACAGAGCAGTGGACAAACACGTCCTTTCATCAAGACCTGTGCTCTATTTTAGTGGCTCCAGCAACATGTGACTATTGTGTGCTCAAATGTGAATACTAGCGCAGATTTAGATATTCTTTCACTGTTACATATACATAGTTAAGCCTCCTTATGCAAAAAAGAGGAATAGGAAATAGCTCAATACTTCTTAGATTGATTAAAATGGTACTAATTGGATTTATTAGGTTACATAAAGTATTTAAAATAAATTTTTTCTTTTACCTCTTTAATGTGGCTATTAGAATAAGTTGCACCAAGGATATAGCTCAGCAGCACAGCACCTGCCTGGCAAGGGCAAGGTTCTGAGTTCAATTTCTATTGCTAAAAAAAAATTGAAATTATATATGTATTGTTTTGATTTTGCTTTGTTTTGATTTTACCTAGATTCCCCAATACTTCAGTGTATTCGTTTTCTCTCACCCTCTCTATTTTTTCCTGAGCCATTTGAGGTTAGTTAGACATCACCATACTATACTTCTAAATCTTCTAAGAACCAGGAATACAATGATAGTGATGGAAAATTTAAGCTTAAAATAAGATTATTAATTATATGATCAATAATTTAAATTTTTTAACTGTCTCAATCATGACTTTTACCATGTTTATCCTTTTATACAGTATCCAGTTAGGGATTATGCAATGCATGTAGTTCTTATAGGAGTCTATAGTCTCCTTTTAAAAATCAGATACAGTTCCCTCCGGCCTTGTTTTTAATTTTTATTACTCCGTGTTTACAGTACAATGATTCATTCATTGTGAGGAGCTGGTGCATTTGCATGAATGACACAGCATCATTCCTTTTATATCTGCTTCCCCTCGCTCTCTTCCAGGCTACATCTTTTCTTGCCCTCCTCCCCCATTTCCATGTCCTTTTTCCTCTATTATCTATCTTTGATTTTGCTCTTTATTTATATTTTGGGTCTCGTATATAAGAGAAACCATGTGATATTTAGGCTTCTATGTCAGAAATATTTCACTTAACGTTATCATCTCAAAGTGCATCTATTTTCCTACATAGGACTCAAGTTTATCCCTTCAATGAAAGAGTAGTGCCCACTGTGTGTAAACACCACATTTTATTTATCCATTTACCTTTTAATGGACAAATAGGCTGCTTCCAAGATTTAGCTATTATGAATTGTGTTGCTATAAACATGGGTATGTGTGGATCACTATAATATGATGTATTTTATCTCTGT
The DNA here is from genome assembly GCA_004027595.1 of Dinomys branickii. Taxonomy (NCBI): domain Eukaryota; kingdom Metazoa; phylum Chordata; class Mammalia; order Rodentia; family Dinomyidae; genus Dinomys; species Dinomys branickii. The sequence goes on along the minus strand of PVLD010016470.1, from coordinate 26,869 downwards.
AGGAAAAATACCTAGCAGGATACTAGCTGAGTTGAATGGAATTTCTTCTTTCATATTTTTTAGGACTCTCCATACATGGTTGTAGTACTTTACATTTCCATAAGCAATGGAGAAGGGTTTCTTTTTCCCCTGAATCCTTGCTCGTATTTGTTCTTACTGGATTTCTTGATACAGCCATTCTCTCTGGAATAAAATGGAATCTGGGTGTTGTTTTAATTTGTATTTCTCTAATGGCCAGAGATGTCAAACATTTTTAAAATATATTTATTGGCCATTTGTGCTTCTAATAAGAAGTGTGTATTCATTACAGTTGCCCATTTTTTTGATTGCAGCTCTCCAAATTCTCAAGGCAAAAGATGGTGGAGGATGAAGAAAATAAAGACAAGAGTCAGAAAAATGAAAGCTGAGGTCAGGTGGAGTCTTCTCTCCAGATGGGAGAAAAGGAACTGCTCAACAAGCACAATGCATTTATTTATACATTCTGGCAGGTTGATGTCACATGACACCCCTCTGCCTAGCAAATTGTGTGCTTGGTTTGCATTGGGTGCCTGGTGTTCTCTGGACTGGAGCAGCTTGTTCACATGGCTTGCCTCAGGCACTCTTTGTTTTTAGGACTGGCCTTGCTCCAGCCCCACACACACGATTGATCTCCAGTTTCAGCCACTCCCCACAATATATTCTAGATACTAGTTCTCTGTCAGAGGAATAGTAGACAAAAAGTACTTCCACTTCCCACTCTATAGGTTGTCTCTTTAGCTTGATGATTGTTCTTTTTGCTGCACAAAAACTTTTAAATTTGATATGATCTGATTTGTTGATTCTTTTTGTTATCTTTGTGCAGTCAGGTTCTGTTCAGAAGGTCCTTATCTATGCTACATCTTCAGGAATTTTACCTATTATATCTTCTAGCAGATTATGCCTTTTAATATTTAGATCACTGATCCACTTTGATTTTAGTTTAGTGCATGGTGAGAGACATGGGTCTCGAGTCAGTCTTCTACATGTGGACAGCCAGTTTTCCCAGCACCATGTGTTATCTTTTCTCCAATGTAATTTTTTAGCCCCTTTGATAAATATCAGGTAGCTAAGTGTACTTACAGTTGTTTCTGCTCCTTCTGTTCTGTGTCAGTGTTGTTGTTTTTGTTTGTGTTTTGTGTTTTGTTTTGTTTTGCCAATACCATACTCTTTTTATCACTATAGCTTTGTAGTACAACTTGAAATCCAGAGCTGTGATTCTTCCTGCTTTCCTCTTGTTGCCCAGGGCTGCTTTTTTCTATTTTATGTCTCCTCTGCTTCCATATGGAGTTTAGAACAGTTCTTTGGGGAATGCTGTTGGTGTTGTGAGTAGGGTTGCAGTCAATCAGAACATCAGCTTTGGAAGTATTGTCAGTTTTTGCAATACTGGTTCTGCCTACCCAGGAACAAAGGGTGTCTTTCCATTCTCTGATATTCTCTTCAATCTCCTTTTTCAGAGTACTGTAGTTTTGTTGTAGAGGTCTTTCACTTCCTTAGTTAGGTTAATTCCTAAGTATTTAATTTTCTTGATGCTATTATAAAAGGTAATGTTTTCCTAATTTCTTTTTCAATGAATTTATTATCTGTGTACAGGAATGCTATTGGTTTTTACATGTTCATTTTCTATCCTGCTATATTACTGAATTTGCTTATTAACTCTAGATGTCTTTTGGTGGAATTTTTTAGGTCTTCTATGTCATCTGTAAATGATAGTTTGACTTCTCTCCCATAGCTCTTTTATTTCTTTCCCTTGCCTGATTTGTTCCAGCTAATGCTTAGAGAACTATAATGAACATTAATGAAAATAGCAGACCTTCTTTTCTTTTTCCTGATTTTAGAGGGAAAGCTTTCAGCTTCTCCCCATTTTATATGATACTGGCAATAAGTTTGTTAAAAAAGCTTTTATCAAATTGAGATAAGCTCTTTCTATACCTATTTTCATTTGAGGTTTTATCATGAATAGATGTTAGATTTTGTTGAAGACTTTCCCTACATGAATTGATCAGGTGATTTTTCTTCTTGCTTCTGTTTCTGTGGTGATTTACATTTATTGATTTGTGTATGTTGGACTGTCTCTGGATCCCTGGAGTGAATCCTACTTGTTCATGATATTTTTGACAGTTTGTTGCATCCTACTTTGCTATATCTTACTGAGGACTTTTGTGTTGTTAGAGGGCTTTGGCCTGTAGTTCTCTTTTTTGCTGGGTCCTTTTCTGGTTTTTGAATCAGAGTAATGCTAGCTTTTAGAAGTAACTTTGGAAATACTGTTTCTCTTTTGATTTTACTAAAGAGTTTGAGGAGTATTGAAGTTACATCTTCCCTAAAGTTCTTGTAGAATTCAGGAGTGAATTCATAGGGGCCTGGGCTTTTCTAAGTTGTCAGTTTATTTTTTTACTTCTTCAATCCCATTGCCTGATATTACATTATTCAGGGTTTTTTCCTTTTGTCTTCTAGATTCAGCTTTGGTAGTTCATACGCATATAGGAATGTGTCCATTTCTTCTGAATTCTCCATTTTATTCGAATACAGATTCTCCAAGTAGTAAATAATTTTCTGGATTTTGGTACAGTTTGTTGTGATTTTGCCTTCTTTATTTCTAGTTGCATTGATTTGGATCTTTTCTTTCCTTTTTGATAAGATTGGCTTGAGGTTTGTCCAGAGGTTTGTCTATTTCATTTATTCTTTCAAAGAACCAGCTCTTTGATTCATTTTTTTATCTTGTCTTATTAATTTCTGCTCTGATCTTTATAATTTCCTGTCTTATACTAGCTTTCACTTTGAGTGAATCTTGTTTTTCTAGGACCTTGAGGTGCATCTTGAGGGCTTGCTTTCTTTTTATGATGTGACTGCTTTCATTGTGTCCTGTAGGTTCTGGTCTCTTGTCCTGGCATTACTGTCTGACTATGGGAACTAAATTCTTCTGTGATCCATTGATTATTCAAGAGGGTACTATTTAATTTCCATGTGTTTGCATAATTTCTGTGGTTTCTTTTGCCACTACTTTCTAGTTTCATTGCACTACAATCTGATAATAGGCATGGAATAATTTTGAATCTTTTGCATTTACTTAAGCATGCTTTATGGGCTATCATGTGGTTTATTTTGGAGAAAGTCTCATGTGCTGCTGAGAAGTATGTACATTCTGTCATTGTTGGGTGGAACACTCTGTGTATATATCTTATCAAGGCTCTGGTTTAGGACTACCAATCTCCTGCTCAGAAATACGATCACAAAATAAAACACAGACAAAACATATATTTAGTTACAGTGGGCACCAGTATGACTTTGGAATCAAACTGGGTTCGAAGAATCCTGACTGGACCTTCTCCATGACACCTTGGCCAAAAAAATTAGCCAATGATGGGCTAGGACACAAGGCACCAGTGCACCTTGGCCTTTGTTCGGTGCACAGCATGATTGGAGGCTGTCTGTGCTTATTATGGCTGCAGGAAGTGGTGGGGGTCAACTGCTGACACGGTCAAGGGTCAGGAATTGAGGAACAATGCCTTGTTAGAAAAGCACACGGGAACAGATCAGGGTTAACTAGTAATCTCATTGCTAACTGTGACTACTGAGCTAGACGAATTTGCAAGAGTCCAGTCCTCAGCTGCTGTGTCATCTTGCTTTGAGGCACCAGAACTTCAGAGTGTTTGCTAGTCTCAGCTCTGGCCATTGGCTTAAAGATTAATCTGTCCTTACTCTAATACTTAAACTTGTACATGGTCTTGTGTTTTGCTATCCTTTTTACTATAAAATGTAAATATTTTAAGGGATATTTTGATTCTAAATATGATAAAAGAATTTTTCATCTAAAAAAAATTAATCTGTACTTAAACCAGCCAAGGGTCTTACCACAGTCATGTAGGTCTATGACAGACTCTCAATTAATTTTATGCCAATTTATTAATATAAATTATTGCTTGCTGTATACTACATCGTGCTGGTTCTCAGCAATATCTACCAAGTCCATTTGTTCAAAGGTTTGGTTCATCTGTGGTATACCTTTGTTCATGATTTTGTCTAGTTCATCTGCGACAATGGGGTATTAAGGTCCCACATTATAATTGTCTTGGTGTTTATCTGATATTTAATGTCCAGTAGCATTTGTTTTATGAAGCTGGGCATGCCAGTGTTTGATGCATGGATGTTCTTATTGAATTGTTCCCTTAATCAACACATAGTGATTGTCTTGGCCTCTTCTGTTCAGTTTGGCTTGAAATTCATGTTGTCTAAAATTAGAATAGGTTCTCCTGCTTTTTTCTGGGTTCCTGCTGAATGGAATATTGTTTTCCATAATGGTGCTTTGTGTATGCCATATATATTGGGTTTTTTTTCCTTGTTCCATTCTTCCATCCTATGTCTTTTGATGTAGGAGTTCAGACCAATCACATCAAAAGTTATTGCTGAACGGTATTGACTTATTCCTGTCATTGTATTATTTTCTTGTTTCTGACCTCCTCCCCCACTTCAACATAACTGTTCACCCTTCCTGGTGTATTCATTCTGTTAGATTTGTTTTGCATTTTTGGCTTCATTGTCTCTTTCCAGGATATCCTTGAGTTTTTGTTGTTGTTGAGTGCTGGTTTGGTGGTCATGAATTTCTTGAGGTCCTCTTTGTTTTGCAAATACCTTATTTCTCTGTCAGTTCTGAAAGAACATTTTGCTGGATACATAAGTCAGTGCTGAAATTCGTTCTCTTTTAGGGCTTAAAACAGTTCACTCCAAACTCTCCTAGCCTTCAAGGTTTGTGCTGATAAGTGTGCTCTAATTCTAATAGGTTTACTTCATAAGTTATTCATTGCTTTTCTCTAACAGCTTTTAATATTCTCTCCTTATGTTGGACTTCTGGGATTTTGACTATCTCTTGTGAGAAGGTTCTTTTCTGATGGCTATTTGAGGTTCTATATGCCTCACTTATTTTATATCAAATTCTTTTCCCATATTTGGAAATTTTTCTGCTATTATTTCTGAACACAGGTTTTTTTATGCCTTTTGTGTTGTCTTCTGATCTTTCACATATCCCAGTTAATCTCACATTAGTCTTCTTTCATCATTCAGCAGGTGTTGAATCTATTTTCACTTTCTTTTGTTCTAAGTTATCTCTGAGTCTTTGAAAGCATCACTATCTTCTAATTTTGGTAGTCTGTCCTCACACTGGTCACTTTTGCTGGTCATACTTTTAATACAATTTTTAATCTTCTCGATTTCTGTTGGTAACCTTTTCATGAACTCTAGTTCTTTGTTAAACTGGTCATTCATGTTTTGTATCATTTTGTTTAGTTCTACTACTTTTTATTAGTGTCTTCTGTGAGCTCCCAAATGGTTTTATTACCTCCATTTTCTGATTAGCTATATTTTCTTTGAGCCCATAAAGCACTTCATGGAACTGTTTTTTAATCTCCTCTGTTATCCTTTTGAATAATTCAGCAGCATAATTTTTCCTCCTTCTCAATCCCTCATGGATTGGCTTTGAGGGAGTTGGGAGTTTGGGGAGGCATTTTGTTGCCTTGTCTTCTCATGTTTCTCTTGTTTGTTTTGTTTTGTTCTTAGGTGTGTGGTCAATTATAGTGAGAAGACTTTGTCACTGGTATGGCAAACTTCAGTCTACTTTTCAGCAGTGCAGTCAGAGTGTGGCTAACTCTACTCCTTTTTCTCTGTCCCAAGATCTGATGGCTTCCACTAACGTGGGAGGGAGGGTGCAGCATCCTTGCCTTGACACCTGGGTCTCTAAGAATCCACTGCCATATTGTTACTGACACAAAGGTAATCTGGTTATTGGTATACAGAGTAAACCCATTAAGAACAACGACCATGCAACCCTGGCAAGATCAGATAAATCAGCAAGAGTAATATCATCCAAGACAACCTGGAGAGTGACAGCATAAGAATCAGTAATATACCTCCTCTAACCTCAGCAAAGACATCTACAGTTATAGTATAAACCATAGGACAAAGCAAATATTTACAGAGCAAATATCTGCTAAATGCAATAATAATAACTCATGTAATGATAGAAAATAATTCAACCGTAGCAACATGGCATTAACTCTCTAAAGCTTACTAAAAGTTAATGGCTGTACTACTAAAGAGGATGGGAATGGAGGAATGTAAAAAGAGAAATTTTTTAAATTAAGCAGTGAGAGGTGAGAAGGAGAGAAAAATGAGAGAAAGGATCCTGTTATAGGCAGAGGGATATCTATAGAGTCAGATACACGTAATGGGAAAAAATCAAGATATGGAAGATAAAAGAAAAAAGAGAGAAAAAATAATTTGGAGGAAAAAAAAGAAAACTAGAAAAAAGAGCAAAATTCTTTTAAAAAAGAAAAGGGAGTAAAATATTTTAAAAATGACTCCAAAAACAGAGGAAAATTTCTTCTCTGCACTTTTGAATGAGTGATTCCCTCCTAGCACGCACAGCTTTGGAGTCCTGTAGGACTGGGTTTTCTCAGCCCAGCCTTACAGGATGTGAGACCCACCCCTTCGGGTGCCACTCCTCATCCTGGTGGTGCAAGCGCTGGTGTGGAGGCGGGTCCTTGCTCGCAGCGTAGTGATGAAGGCGGTCACACCTCAGGTCCGTGCTGAGTGTAGGCAGCCGACAAGGCTTCAAGTGCTGCAGGCCGGCAGGCGCTTTCACACCAGGGGTTTCTAAGCTCCACGCAAGCCGGAAGGGCTCCTCAGCGTGGCAGTGGAACCCAAGCTGAATCCCCTCGGGGGCCCTTCCTAGCCCACTCACTGTCCACGCCTGTCTCCCTGGCTGTCTCTCACCCCGTCCTGGGAGGGTAGCACTGGGAGCCCTGCAGTGAACTTATTTTTTCAGCTCTTCTGAGATTCAGATTTAAAAATCGACCTTCTCCCGAAGGCTTCTGACCAAGCTCTGTCCGTTGATGCACGGCTGCTGCCCGCCCGGAGCGAAGGTTCCTCTCGGAGCGGAACCCACGCTGCTTTTTTAGCTCACAAACGCCGTGGACTCTGCTGCTGCTCCTCCCGGGGCTGCCCAGCCTTGGTCACTCACCTTTCTTCCGGGGAGCCCAGGTCCATTCTCTGTGAGCCGTGAGAGCCGCGAAGAGAACCCAAACTTCCGTTTTCTGAGCATTGTAAACCATGCTTCCAATTCCCCTGTAGCTTCAATTTCCTGTCGTTCCTTCCCAATCCCTGACAATCTCCCCCTCCCCGCACACGTTGTTATTTTCCAATATCTGCATTCTCGATCTCGGAGAGGCTGGAGTTTCCTACTGGTCACCTCCCAGCCCCCCAAGATACTGCTGAATTCGAGGTTCCCATCCACTGCTCTGCCGAGCCATTTATATCTCCAACCTCTTCTTCCCTTTCACTACATGGACTTTTTTGAATAGTGGAAGATATTTGATTCAAAAAGTCTCCACTGAGTTGAATATTCCTTTGGACTGGAAATGATTATAAGTGATGTACACTTTCCAGTGCATTAGCTCAGAATGCGCATAATGCCAGTGAATCTCATCGTTAGCTGTATAAAGGCAGAATAATGGCCCATGGTGTCCTAGAACACATCCCCTTACATGGCGAAAGGAACACTTCAGATGTAAGATCCTCTAAGTCAAGGATCTTGAGATGGAGAACATTCTAGGTTATCTGGCTGGGCCCAAAATCATCACAAATGTCCTCGGAACTGAAAGGAAGGCAGAAATGTGGATGTCAGAGTGAAGTGGTGACTCAATCAGCCTTTCCCGGCTTTCACAGAGGAGAAAGAGAAGCCAAGGAACTGGGAAAGGCCAGGAGGCAGATTTTACTCTAGAGCTCCAGAAAGAAGCAGCTTGCAAGCAATTTGATGTTGGCCCAGGAAGACTTGTGTTTCACTCCAGAACTGTCAAACTGTAAGATAATGAACTTGTGTTTTAAGCTACTCATTTTTTGGTCATTTTAAAAACAACAATGGGAAGCCAGTATAGTAAGTTTGATCGTGTGGTTAAGGTATCTGCCATATTTCTCTGTGGCAAAGATGCCTCTTACATTTGTAATTAATACTGGAAAAAGCAAAGCCTATCATTTACAGAAGTCATGAAGATTGTGTGATGCGTCTGCTTTTTAGTTAATGTTCACCACGGTTTTATTTTCCACTGACGACTGAATAATCATTACTTGTGTTTGCAAAGTGGTGATTTTTTTTAATGTATAAAGGAACTCTCCTTTATTTTTAATGTATCACTTTTTTGTTTTATGAATTCTTATTCAAGGTATTATAATCTATTATTCATTTAATACTTAAATTGCCCAAACTTGGCCAGAAGTCCCTCCAAACTGGCTCCTGTGTGCTTTTGGCAGGTCCTATAGATTTCTGAATACTTCTGTACTTCCTGGCACATGGTTCAGGTACACTCTGTACTTAATAAAAAAATTTATGGAGAATTAACATACCCATGCTTATATTTATTCTTTTTCAATTTTCTTTTTAAAAAAAGTTTTACACAAGTAGTAGCATGCTGTATCTACTTTCCCTTAAGGGTTTTTGAAATCATTATCTTTTGAGATGTGTTTATTTACGTAGCATTTTCTCATTGTTTTTGATAGCTGCTTGGTATTCCATCGGATGTGGAAAAAGTCCCATATCAGATTGTTTCCAATCTTGTGCTGTTATTAAAGCATAACAAAAGATAACCTTGGACTAACATAATTAAACATTTAGTTTCTGTTGATTTCTCCTCAGTGATTCATCTTATAGAGTACCAATTGCTGATTTGAAAATACATACTGTTACGTATTAGACAAAAAATCATGGCATATAATTCAAATTCAGCTATAGCTGTAATTTATTGACAGCTTTATTTCAACATGACTCAACTATTCTTCTGTTCATTAATGTGTTCATTCATCCAGTAACTATTGAGTGAATCTAACAAGGTGAACAAAACAGTTTCTTTGGCTTTAAAACTTAATCTGGTAAGAAGTAACCAAGCACTAACAGTATAATAAAATAAATGTATTTCTTATATTTTAGTGAATTTATTTAATAGACCAAAAATCAATCCTTCACATGTATACATATTGATAGGAGTATGAAATAGCACAGCCACCCTGGAAAACAGCTTGGCAATTTCTCATAAAACCAAACATGCAACTTACAGTATGACCTAGCGATGTACACTTCGGCTCTTATCCTTTAGAAATGATAACCTATGTTCATTCATACCTGCATATGTCACAGCAGTAACTTTATTCAGAATAGGCCCAAACTGGAAATAATTAAAATGTCCTCTTTGGGCTAATTCTTAAACAGTGATGCAGCCATACTGTGAAATATTTACCAACAGAAGGAACTGTTGGTACACTTCACAATTTGGATGGACATCACAGGAATTACGCTGAGAAAAAAATCCAAATAGGGACATCCTGTATGATTCCTTTTATGCCCAGTGGTTTATTTATTTATTTATTTTTTGTCCTTTTGAGACAGGGTCTCACTATGCAGTTCAGGCTGGCCTTCAGCTCACTTTGTAGTCCAGGCTAGTCTTGAACTCACAGCAATCCTCCTGCCTCAGCCTCCCAAATGTTGCGATTACAGGCGTGCGCCACCACACCTGGCTCCCCAGTGTTCTTGAAATCACAGGAACAGAACCAAATGTGGTGGTGGCCAGGAGTGAGGGACATGGTAAAGAGGAGGCTTAACATGACATAGAGGGACGATGGGGGGGGGTCTTACAATAGTAAAGCAGTTCTGTGTTTTATTATAATTGTGGCACAGGATTCACTACATAAAAATTGTAAAAAAATGCACATGGTCACAAGGGTGTGTAAACTGGTGAAATGTACATAAGTGTTCAGGGTTTCACCAATATTAATTTTCCAGTTTTAATATCATATTGTACTTATTCAAGGTGTTGCCACTGGAGAGTAATTAGAAAACTGGGTGAAATGTGAGATGAGTTTTCTGCATGCTTTCTGTGAATCTATAGTTATTTAGTTTTTTAAAACTCCCTATTTAGAAAAAGAAGCATGAATGACCGTTAAGGACATGAAAAAACCCTCAGCCTCTTTGGCCATTAGAGAAGAGCAAATGAAAACAACACTGAGATTCCACCTTGTTCCAGTAAGAATGGCTGCAGTGGTTGGGAAGGTTGTGGGAGGGAAAGGAACCCTTCTGCATTGTCCATGGGAATTAAACTGTACAACCACTATGGAAATCAGTACAGAGAGTCCTAAAAAAACCCTGAGAATAGAAGTTGTACTTGAATAAGGTGCACTTCTAGGTATCTTCCTAAGAGCGCTACAGTCTGAGTGTAGTGGTCATGCACAGCCATGTTTACAGCGGCACAGCTCACAACAGTGACATCATGGAAGGGGGCTCTAAGTCCATCAACAGATGACTAAAGAGAAATACATATACACATTGGAACACTACTCAGCCACAAAGAGAGATAAATTTGAGTCATTTGTGGGAAAATGGATGGACCATGACACCATAATACTATGGAAAATTAGTCAATCATAAAAGGTTAAATATTGCATGGTTTCTCTAAATGAGATAAAAATGTAGTAAGCTAAAGAGCGAAATAAAAAGACTGTGTTAGGGAACAGAGAGAAGACTGCAGAGATGGGAAAGGGATATGAGGAAGGGGAGAAGGTAAGGGGGGAAGCGGGGAATTAAAAGTGACCAATATATTCCCCAAAGTGAGTGTGATCATTATACATTACAAAGATATATTAATAAAGAAAAACTCCTTCTTTAGAATATTCACCATAAATTCCTTTTACCCAATAAATCCAAACAACCATCACTTAATGTCAGTTTGAGTTTAGGTATTCATTTCAGAATTACACTTTGCTTTAGCATCACTTTCTTTGTATATGCTTTTCAGATAATGTAAATATATACATATATAGTATATAATAATGTAAGACAGTGCAAAATATTAGATAGCACTGTATATATAGTGAATTTGTAAGCATAGAACAGACAATTTTTAGGAGAAATAAGACAAAAGGAAACTCCAAAAGCAGGTATTTTATTTTATTTTATTTTTCTGAGACAGGGTCTCACTGTGTAGTTGAGGCTGGCCTTGAACTCACTACGTGGCCCAGGCTGGCCTCAAATTCATAGCAATCCTCCTGCTTCTGCCTCCCAAGTGTTGGGATTAAAGGCATGCACCACCACACCTGGCCGCTTTATTTTTTTAAGTATTTTAAAATTCACTGTGAATAAAAGAAAAACCAAGATTCATTAGGATTGCCCTACAGAGCCACAGGTTTGATGTGCTGCCCAGCACCCTACAGCAATCCCAACCTACAAGTTGTCTCAGAATCTTTTCTCAGTATACTCTGTAGACTCCTCCCAGGTACGAGGTGATGTCCAAGAAGTCAAAAACAGCACTAAATGTAGATCTGTCTGTGAAAGATCCTCTTAGCTTCCTCTCAAAACTCAGGCTGGTATTCTAATGAGCCACTGCACCAATGATTCCTGTTCTGAAAATGTGCCTCCGCTGCGGTGGCCTCCTCATGTAGATACAGGATGGTTTCCCACAAGATTGCACAGATGTCCTCAGGGTCATCCGGATTCATGGCCGTCTCAGGCAGCCTGGGGTGGAGGTGGGATGTGGCAGGTGTTCCTCTGTGCTGGGAAAAGGAAGGTCCAATGGCCGAAGAGGAACATTTCTTGAGGGCATGTGGCAGAGTGTGAATTCTTAAAGGATGCCATGTTTTTAAGTACGTTTTCAAATGAGGTTTGATGTAGAGTATAGTAAGATTTCCTTCCCAAGTTGTTTTGTAATAACTTATCTACTAATTAAAATTTAACCCTCTAGTCCAAAAGGATTTCCTGTAATAAAGCGTGTTATATTCCATACTGTTTCGGAAGGTAGTCATATGCTTTGTGAGGCTCCATAACACTTGAAATATGGCCAGTGGAGCAAAGAGCTACAATTTCAGTTGTATTTAATTGAAATTTAAAGGACCACATGTGGGTACTAAATACAGTACAGTTGTCCCTCGGTATATCACAGTTCAATTATTGCAGCTTTACTGTATCAAGGGTTTAAAAAAAGAATATCTAATTCTATATCACAGTTTTTGCTATATAATGCGATTTTGCCGTGTATATAGGTATTTATATATTTATTTTAATTACTTTTGCCTAAGAACTTCAAAATATAAAAATGTTACTTCACACATTACAATGGAAATGCAGCACACTACTACCACTTGCACAAGTTTGCCAGCATGAGATGGTACAGGGCACACTATTGGCTGATACAACGGAAGGTGACCAACCACAGCAGTGTGTTCTGTAGCCTGGGCGCCGATTGGCTCAGTGACCCTTGCCTGTTTGCTCCCCCCCACGGTGCCCATACGTTCAGCATCTCTACTTGTGTTTAAGCGCACACCAACTGTTTATAAGAGCGTGGGAAAGGTTAATAAGAGAGCGGGAAAGGTTTATAGGAGTGTGGGGAGGGTTTATAAAGCCTTAAAATATATATAAATGATAAAATATAACGCCGCTACTTGGCAGATTTTCACCTGTGGTGGTGGAGTCTCTGGAACATAACTCCTACAATAGCTGAGGGATCTAGAGGATACGGAAATGGTGACATTTCTCCTGATTTCTCTATAAAGACAACGCTGAGGCAAAATAATAAACACTCGGTTAATACGGAGGGAAAATCTTTAAGAAGGAAGTCCCACCCCAACCAGGGGAGCATAAGTCTTTATGACACCAGGACTTCCGCTGTAATACAAGGTTGCACCGGCGCGCGACACAGCACGTGAGCCTAGCGGAACTCCAGAAGTGAAAAGGCAAGTTTGCTACCCTTCCCAAAGGCTGACAAACATTTTCTAAGTGACGCTACTTTCCAAATGCATATTCAATTCGATTTCTTTGCCTAACAAACCAAAAAGATCACTACAGTTTGTTTCTTGGGTGAACACGGGGTCCACAAAGAGATGGAAGGGTGCTTTTGGTGAACAGGGAAGACTTGAAACTCAAGTTTCCTGTAGAAAATTACATCAAAATTCATAACTTTTTAGACACCTGCCAAGTCCTCCCAAGTTCCCTCATGGGTTACTTTTTATCGCTAGTTATGTCTACATTCCTAGAATCACGAAATTCTGAATTGGGAAAACCATCGTTCCTGGGGTGAAGACGCAGGGCCCACACCGTTGCTCACGTAGCCTTAAGAGCACTCACCTCGACAACCTTACTGTGTCTCGTCTGTACTTGACACGGTGGCTTTCTGCCTGATTTTTTAAAAATTAAATTCGGATTTCAAAATCATGAAAGCCCTCAGCGGAAAACTGTCCGAGTGGCTCCTTGCCTCTGGAGAGTTCCAGCCAGGTTTTGTGATGCCATGAAATCAGTGCTTCGTATTTGGGAAGCCTCCCTTGGTAAAGGCTACATAATGCCCCCCAAAATGCCTAAAGAAAAAAGGAAAAGAAACGCGAGGATGCGTCTGCGGCGCACACCGCCCGCCCTAGGCCCGGCCCCCGCCGTCCCGCTGCGCTCCGCTCCGACCCGGCCCCGCCGCGCGCGCCACCCCCCGGAGGTTTTTCCCTCCAGAGCAGGGTGGACGTCCCGCCCGACCCTCGGGGTCCGCTGCGGCGCCGGTCTCGGCTCGAGGCCACAGCAGCCCATTCGGCTGCGGCCGCGGAGCTCTCCGCCAACGCTCCCGGGGCAGCAGGGGACGCGCGCGGAGCCGGGGACGCGGGGGGAGGCCCTGGGCTGCACGCCCCGCGGAACCGAGCGCAACCCGCGGAACCGAGGCAGGGCGGGGGCTGCGAGGCTCTGGGTCCCCCAGCTCCGGCGGGCGGCTGCGGGCACTCAGCCACTTGAGGCGAGGTCGAGTTCCTGCCTCCCAGTCGGCGTCATCTAATGTCGGCCGCGAGGCGGCGCGCGCAGCTCTGGGCGGAGCCGGGCGGGGCGGCCCGGGGCGGGGCCGGCGAGGCGAGGGCTGGCGGGGGCGGGGAGGCTGCCGCAGCGGCCGCCCGAGCGCTCCAGGCCCCGCGCCAGCTCAGGGGCGCTGTGCGCCGCGGGCCGGGCGGAGTTAGGGCGTCTGCACCGCGCGCCCCCGGCGCTCCGCTCCGGCGCTCCGCAAGGAGGCGGGCGGGGACCAGGCCCGAGGAGCGGCGCTGCCATCGGCCGCCGCCGCCGCCGCCGCCCCCGCTGCGTGCCCGCGTCCCGCGGATGCGCTCCCGCGCCCGGACCCAAGCCGCCGCTGCCGACGATGCGCCCGCGCCCCGCGCCGGGACCCGGACCCGGACCCGAGCCGCGCCCCCTCACAGGTAGGAGGCCGAGCGGGCGCGCCCTAGCGATTGGCGGCCGGTGCTGCGGCGGGGCGAGGTGGGGTGGGGTGGGCCTGACCCCCGGAGCTCGCCCCATCGGCTCTCGGGGTGCTGGACCCCGGACCCTGAACTTCCAGGCCGAGCGGGGGCCCAGGGCGGCGGGACGGGGCGGAAGGGCGGGCGGCCTGCGGCTTCGCTGGGGACGGAGACCGCGGATTTCCCCAGCCCAGGTATGGATGTGTCGCTTCGTTTTCCCGACTGCATCCGTAGCTGCGTTTTCCCAGCCTGTTTTTACGTCAGAATGTGTGGATGGGCAAAGCATTCCTTGGGCGCAGAAGCAATGTAAATGTCCTCGTACGCGCAGCTGGCCAGATGCTGCGCGACAGTGATGCGCAGAGCTGGGCGTCCGTGTTCAGGGCCAGCCTGCGACGGCCCTGGTGGAAGGCAGGCTGCTCGGGAGGTGGGTGAGCCGGGGCGTGTCCCGCGGCCTGCGCCTTTGGAGCGGTGGCTTGAATGCTGGCGCGTTGGACACAGGTGTCGGCATTTGGGGCTGTGCAGATGCCCGGGGTCCGCCGGCAGAGGCAGCCTTGCGCCCAGCCTAACTTCCACCTCCTCCAAGGGTCTGCATTTCTGAGAAGCTGGCTCAGAATTCTCTTCTCTCCGTGTGAAAAGTTGTGTTAGAGCACTTTGCAAGATATCTCTTCCCAGCCTATCTTTTAAAAAATTTTCATATTAAGCCTTAAGTTTTACAGTTTTGGAAAATGGTGCATTGTAAGTTCCGACTTCATAGTCCACATTGAGATGTAAGGATTTGGAGAATCGAATCGATAGAAACACCAAGAAGACAGAATCTTGTTTCTTCTTGTATTTTATTTATTTATTTGGGTTTTATTCCACTTATCTGATCCTGTTAATAGGTGATCATTAATTATTTGTTGACTAAATGACCTGTGCTTCAAGCTTCATCTAAAAACAGTTTGGAATTACAGTGTATTTGTGGTGTGGCCCATGAGATTTAACTAGATTTTTAAAACTGCCTTTTTGTATAAATAGGCAGACGTCTTTATTTTAACATTTATGTTTGCATTCTGACACTTTGAGCTGCGCATGCTAACCTTCTATAATGTTTATTAAGTGAGGTAATTTTCTTTGACTTTGTTAAGCTCATTTCCCAGTACCACTGTCCCTAATAAACCCTGTTTCAATTAAACCCTCAAGCACAATTTGAAAAGTAGAATTCATATGCTAAAGAAAATTCCAAGTTGCTCCAAGGGGAAAGTGATTTGGTTAATAAGTGACATATTAACTTGTTTTAGATTTGTGGTTTGGTTTAACTATAATGTATTTTACTGAAGGTAAAGGCAAACACAAAACATTGAGATGTGGCTGTGAGTCCTAAATCAAAATATATGACATAAGACAGATACTTTTTTTTTCTGCAGTGCCCAAGGTTGAACCCAGGACCTCCAGTGTGTGATATTAGCAGGCGTGCTATCCCTGAGCTGCACCCCAGCCCTCCATGCAGATTTTTAACTGGTTTTTATTCAGTAGATGAGCCTGTCATTTTCCAACTTTGACAACCAGGGTGATTGTGAATTAGGGGTCAGGAAGATCCAGTGTATGTCTGCTTTAAAATGTTATTTTTTGGGGAAAAGAAAGAATAATTGCTCTACTTTTGCACCCCAATGTGTTTCCTGTTTTGCTTTTGTTCGTGTTCTTCTGTCACATGAATTTACTGAGTCATTATCATTTTCAGTCTCTGCTGAACAAAATAGTCTAAAAGTGGTGTTGTCATTTTAATACATCATCTTCATCCTCACATTATTCAAAAAACTTATTTTGTATATAATAGGTTAAACCCTGGTTTGTTAAGATATCTTCTCTAACCTCTTGGGTTTTCCTAGATGGATAAGGAAATAACACTTTTGTATAAAAGGTGGGGAGACCCAGACAACAAACAGTGAGAGGGGTTCTAATTCTTTAGGGTTATTGCAAGAAGCAGATGTCCTTGTAGGATGAGATAATCACATTCTGCACATGTTCATTGGTACTCAGTGGTTACTTCACAGTAATTCTTCCGAGCTGCTTTACATTCTCAAAAGAGTTAGTTAGTTAGTTATAGTAAACTCTTTATAGTTTGTTACTTAGACACACTCACTGGACCCTTTGACAAATACAAGTCAGAGACTTCACAGTGTGCTTCACTGTGGGCCTTGGAATCACAGCCAGATAAGAGCTGATTGCTGCTTGCAGAGGCAGAGGCCTCTCCCTGCCTGTGTCCTGCAGCCTGGGATGGATGACTCACTTCTTGGGTCCTGCCTCTGACCCCTGTACCCCACCTCCACAGACACCCCTAGAATGCTTGCCTGAGATCTGATTTACTCCGCCTTGTCCTTCAGTATCTTCCTCAAGGTTTGGCTTTACAAATCTCTCTCCTTTCCTTACTAAGCTCTTTTTCTGTCCTTCCAAAGTCTCAGCCCCTGAATGTTTCTTTTTGTTTGAGTTACACAGAATCCACTCAGTGCTTACATACTAGAATCAGAATTATTATGGTGAGAGGGGAAGTGTACCGAAGTAAATTCCTGGAACCGTGGATTTTGAACATAGGGACTACATGGCTGAATAATCGTGTATGTCTCCTGACAACAGGGTACAAAATGCCTTTGTTCTGCACATGCCAGCAGATGCGAATGGTCTGAATTTGATCAGATGCATAATTGAGAAAAACTATGTTTGCAGAGGTTTGGCTGAAGGAAGGCTGGGCCATCCACTCAACTCCTTAACAGCCATCAGACCAGGAGTCTCCAAAACCATACACTTTGTGTACCTTCCTTTGCATCACAGCATCCCTGTACTGTGCACACACTGAAGGGTCTCTTGGTGAAGAGCAAAAAGAAACCCCTTACCAGGTGTGGTGGCGCACACCTGTAATCCCAGCACTCGGGAGGCTGAGGCAGCAGAATCATGGCGAGTTTGAGGCCAGCCTGGGCTACAAAGTGAGCTCAAGGCCAGCCTGAACTGGTAGTGAGACACACTGTCTCAGAAAAGACAAAAAAATAAAAATAAACCCACTCCTGCGTTCCTATCTAGAGGCAGTGCAGAGCAGGGTTCTTTCTGTGGCTCAATGCAGAAAATTCCGTTTAGCCCCCAATGCCCAGGAAAACCTTGACCTCTCTTGAACAATTAATGTTTGCCTCTTCTTTTTCTCATTGTGCAAAATGACAGTTAGATAACTGATTATGTTTATCCTAACATGGCAACCAGGAAGTGAAGAGTCAAACTTGGAACTCAGTTGTTTAGTTTTATTATGCTTTTTTTTTTGTCCTGGGGATGAACCTGGGTCTCATGAATGCTCAGCAGGTGCCCTACCACTGAGGTACGGTGCATCCCCAGCTCTCTCTCTTTTTTTTAAATTTTCTTTTCTGAGACAAGGTCTTGCTGAGTTGCCTGTGCAGACCTTGAACATGTGATCTTCTTGCCTCAGCTTCCTAAGGAACTGGGGTTACAAGCATGTGCCATCACACCTGGCTTCTTCACCTGGCTTGAAAGATGCAAACGGCAAAACAAAGAAAAAGTTCCCTCTTGTTCCCTAGCCCCCTGCTGCCCCTAGCCACAGGAGACGTGGTGGCTGTCGAGCATGTTCCAGGAACCTGTGTGCACCTATAAGACCTGGTTGCTGGTCTCTTAATCCTCTCTCCAGCGTCCCCCCTTCCCACTGCCCCTCTCTGCCCCTTTAGATGCGCGGGATATGACTGCGGTCTGTCCTTCCATTTCTGCCACTGTTCCCTTCAAATGTTCCTCCTCACCCCTTCCAAGGGGTCCCTGTCACACGTTCATCTTAGACTTTGGGCCCTGAAGAATTCAACTCCTGTTGCCTGCCATGCATTGGTCCACAGCTGGGCTTAGCTAGGTCCTCTTCCTCCATGATATGCGCCCTTAAACATCTGATGACAGTTCAAGGTGATAGTTGCCTCCTGTATGAGCACATTTCGCCATGCTATTCCTGCAGCTTTTATGAACAGGTTGCACTCAGTTCACACTCGGAAGTCTGTTTTTATGTCGTCCCCAGGGGCCTTCCTTGGCTGAGAGTCAGTGAACTCATGGAGCCTTCTACTGCATGTAGTGTCCCAAGCAGGCTTCCGTACTGGGGATGGGCATGTTTTTATAAACAGCACAATTGCTTTTCTAGTCAGAGGTACCTACGATTTTGATTCTGTATTTTAAAGCTTTTATTTAACCGTTCATGCCTTTTTGCTCACCATATTACCCTTACTTCAGTCTAATACCTGTCCATATCATTATTTTTAGCAACTGTCTGAACTTATTAATTATCAAACATTGTGTTGATGCTCATGAGAAATGGCTTTCATGGGCTGGCCTTAGCCTAGCAGTTCCTTCTGCTTACCTTCCTAACCATGTGGCCTGGTGGCCGAGAAATGGCTTTCACATTTGTTTGCCCCTTATTTGAGAGAGCATTCTATGTCTCTGATTCTGGGTTTTCTTCTGTACTTGGTATATAAAGGGACTAAAGCCTCCATTTAGGGTGTCCCTGAAATTTAGGGATCCAATGTGATAAAAGATTATTTCTAATTGAAAATATTAAACACTAGCCCTGATGGGTGGTGTGAGCCACTTGGAAAGAATGCTCCATTCCAAGAAATAACACTTAGTATGTGATCGAGACCTTCTGCTTCCAACCCGAGTAGTCTGAGGGTACCCTGGGCCCTGGGTTTCCTTGCATAATGCCCTGCAGGTGGTAATTTGCTTTTGATGACTAACTAACAGGCTTAGGGAGTAAGAATTTAATAGTATTTGTTTACCCCTGCTCATGTGCAGTGTCTTACTTACCATTAACCAGGTGTGCCTTGTGGAGAGGAAGAACTCGTGAGGTAGGCCGGGCAGGCAAGTGTGACGTGTTTGGTAGCTTGAAGGAGGTAAGTTGCTGTGCTTGGGATGGAAAGCATTTAGCTCTTGGAATCCACAGCACCAGGGATTCTATGCTGAGAATGTCCCGAGGAAATGGTCAGGCATGAGGCTGGTGTTTGGGGATGAGCCCTTATCCCTGTGAGGGGTGACAGAGGCTCAGAGGGCTGCAGCGGGTTACTTGGCTTGGGATTTACCGCCTGTGTGAACATAGACTTGTTAATTTCTCTATGCCTTGACTTTCCTCATCTGTCAAATGAAGATAATAATAGTATCCACCTCCTACATCATATTGAGTTAGGTAAGTTGACTTATGTAAAGTGCTTGGAACACTGCCTGGCACCGAGTAAGCAATTCTGTAAGTGTTAACTATTATCAAGAGTATTAGGAAAACTTGAGAAAAATCTAACAGTGGAGCCATTTTTACAGTGATAATGCATATATATATATATAAATATTTAGCCATTAGAATAATGGTTTGAAGAATCCTGAACCACATGAGAGGCATTCATAATTGACTGAGACGTCAAATTATATGCTCAGCAGACCCAAATTGGATTTAAAAGTGGTTCTTTATGGAAGACAAAGTGACAGAATATTAAAGCGTTTTTTCATTGATGGGATCATGGGTTACTTACATTTTTTGACTTTTTTTAAAATCATCTGTATTACAATAAAATTGTTAAAAGTTATTATAAATATATCATAGAATTTTTACATTCTTATCAGATGCATATTCATTTTGATATATTTTACATTCTCTTCTTTTCAAAGCTACCAGTATTTCACTTCCTTACTCTTTTTACCCACTCATCATCTGCTTGGTATTTTCCTGCATTTAGCTTGCACAGCGTATAGATCACCCCTTTCATTTCCTTTTGTCGTCACTGGGGATCACACTTATGGCCTCATGAGTGCTAGGCACACACTCTGCCGCTGCGCCGTGAGCACACCTCCAACCCCCTTTCTTGAAGAGCAAGGAGACCAACTGGAATGATCTATGGCAGTGATAGTGAACCTATGGCATGTGTTATTTTTCTTTTAAAACCAAAGATGTTAATAGGTGTGGTGTTTTTTTCTAAACTAAAACTTGAGTATTTAGGTTTATTTGTAGTGTTGGCACTTGGTGATAAATAAGTGGTTTTTGGGTTGCACTTTGGGCGCTGTCTCTAGAAAGTTTGCTGTCACTGCTATGTGGGATGCTCAAGGTGATGGCTTTCTCCTGGGCGTTTAGCCAGAAACTGCTGCTTAGGTGATGGTGGATACTTTATTCTCTCCACGTTTCACACATCTGTCTTACTCCCCCCGCCCCCACCTTGTATGCACTTCGCATTCAAGTGGGATAAGGATCCTTGCCAGTCCTGCTTTTACAGGAGAGTACGTCCAGCCTCAAGTCCTTCTGCTGCTCTGCCTGGCTGAATTCTCTTCCATTTCTTTCTTCAAAGTCATCCTTTCACGGCCAGGTTGATAATAAATTTCATGAACAGTGTCTAAGCCATGCGTTCCGCTCTGATTTCAGTTCTTCTGACTCTCAGATACTATTTGCACTACAGATACACTGAACACTGACCGGCCTTCTTGCTTGGTTTTCTTACAGGGTTGTGTTCTAATTACTCTAGCTTTCTGGTAGAGCATTTTCCACATGCATGCACATGGAACACAGAAAAACTGGATGTCACTGTGTTGTTGACTTTCTTAGAAATGATTGATGGCTCTTTGGCTCTATCTTAGCCGTTGCACATTCTTTTCTTTTTCTTATTTCCAGGATCAGAATGTCAACATCGCTTGATCCTCTCAGCCTTAGCGATAGATAACCGCCTGAAGATCTGATAATGATTTTTATTCCTAGAACCTGAAAACAAATGGGTTGATTACAAAGAACACCAGTTATCAAATGGGCTTATAATAGGGGTAAAGTAATACACAAATTAATCCTAAGTCTATCACCAACTCCTAACTGTTACTTCATTTCATGAGTCTGTCAGTGAATGTATTTAAAGTTCATAAATGTGTTAGAACTCTGTGTACATCCTCCATCTCCTGGAAAGGACCAACTTCCAGGAAGTGTTTCACACATCTGTCCTTAAGAGTCTAAACCAGTGGTTTCCAAAGTAGCATTCATGCACCTCATGAGGGCATGGGAGAGAAATCGTTAGAAAGTCTTTTATCATCTTTTCATGATTTGTCTTGTAAGCATATAAATTGGTACAGAAAACATTTTGGTAAGTTAAAAAATTAGTATTTTATGCTCAGATAATTTTATTGATGTAGAGTTTCTTAAAAGTGAAGATAACTAATCTGAAGACAGTTTCTCTTATATAATCATAACAAGTCAAAAATCACCTTAACTGTAGATTCTGTGTCCTGCCTGGAGAGGAGTGGGGACGTACATGTGCGCCTGCATGTGCATGCACAGTGTGGCACGTTCCACCCCTTACAGGGCTCGCGGTCTGACTGAAAGGAATGTGGCGCAGTAAATTAGCATGAACTCCAAAGCTGCTGAAGAATTACGATCCAGGTGGCATAATTCATGGTAAATCTGCAGTGTCCGAATATTCCGAAACCCCTTTTATGTTAAAACATTTACTTAACAATCCAGTCAGTTTTTAGTCCTCCCCTCGAATAAACTGTGCTTTGATTATCTCCTGGATGCAGATGTTAGCTGAGTGAGTTTTATGCTCCAGTATTCAAAATAATATTTACTAGTTCTTTTAGTAACATGCTAGTGTTTTCCTTAAATTACAAGAAAAAAATGGGGCAGCATAGACATGATGGAAAAATAGCAAAGATTTTGGAGCATGTCCTTCGGGAGCAGTTAAGGTCTAATAGGTTAAAATCAGTGTATGAATTAATTTCCTAGGACTGCCATGACAGAGTATTCCACAACTGCTGCCTTAAAACAAGAGATACTTATTTTGTAACAGTAGTGGAGGCCAGGTATCTAAAGTCAAGTTGTCACAGGGCCCTTGTAGCAGAACCCCTACTCACCCCTTCCTAATGTCTGATGGTTGTTGGCCAACGTGACTTGCAACTGTAGTCTCTGACCTTTGCCTTGGCCTTGCTGGCTTCTCACTGTGTATATCTCTCCCTGGCATCTTACAAGTGTGCCAGTCATCTTGGGATGGGGCCCACAGTACTCCAGGATGACCTCCTGTTAAGTACTCACGTCTTCAGGGACCCATTTCCAAATAAAGTCATATTCTGGGGTACTGAACATTATGATTTCATTATGATTATTGTCTTTTTTGGTGTGACTAATTCAACCCACAATAACAAGTAATATCAAAATCTATTGTTGGATTTTACCAACAGTGTGTAAGGTGTCAGTGGTCCTCTCTAACTAATGCTGTATAGCCATGCAGATCAGCTACAGTGCAAATGACAACTGGAAGGCAGAGAAGCTTCCTTGGCTCTTTGTGTCAGTTGTTGGCTGATTTTTCTCTGGGCTTTGGTGGCCCAGGCCTTGGTAGAGGTATTCAATACAGTATTATATGCCATGTAGTTTGATATGTCTGTTAAAATTCCATAAAGTGACTTGTGGATCAGGATATTTCTTAGGGTCTATTTTTGGATTTTAGTTTTGACAATGCTCTACAATAGTCTCCAAACCTCAGTGGCTTAGATCTACAGGTATTTATCTCACATTCACGGACCTTCAGGTTGACTGCGGTTTGGCTGCCCTTGGCTGGGTTTGGCAGGGCTGAGCTGGACTTCAAACTTTGGGCTGAAGTTCAGGTCTGTTGTCTTTGTCTGGAAAACTTTCTTAGTGCTTCATATCAGATAAGTAATATCATTAATGTCCATAGTCTGTTGAACAAAGCAAGTCACGTGGCAAACTGGATGGGAATGTACACATAGTCTGCACTAGTGCAAAATACCAGAAGTCATAGCAAATTGTCTTAGTTGTTTTATGCTAAGACACAATATCCAACTTAAAGGAGAGGTTTATTTTGGCTGATAGTTTCAGAAGTTTCAGTCCATACCTACGGGCTCCAAGGCAGAAAACAAGGGTCTGGTGGAGGAAAGCTGCTGTCATCATGGTGACCCGGAAGCATAGCATAAAGGGAGCAGCCAGAAGGGAGAGGAACCCCTCCAGGATGACAGCAGCGCCCCCACAACCCCCTTACTTCGTACACAAATGGCATATGTGAGGAACATTCCAGAGTGAAACCATAACTCAAAGGATATGGAAGGCTAACTATAATTCTCTTATTGGTGTGAGAGGGAGCAGTGCATCACTGGGGAAAAAAGAGACATTTTTCTTTTGGGTTTAAGGACCTCTGTGAAGCACCTCAACAAAGCTTTAACAGAAAACGTACTTTAAAAAAGACTTGTTTTTTGATGCCTCCTTTCCCTGACCCATATTCCACTCTGGAGTGTGTCATGTATCTGCTTCTAATAAATCCTTCTTATATCTCTTTTTAAAAAAAAGTGTCCTGGGAAATTATAGTTCAGTATCATATGTGTCATTTTTTTTTTCCAAGAAGAGGGCAGAGTGTGTCATGGTGCTGGTCCTCCTCACATCAGGTGTTTCATGCCCCTTGGACCTGTGTTCTACCTTCTTCCTGGGCCCATGTCAGTGGATTTGGCATAATTTACAGTTTGCTGACCAGAACACAATATCCATTGTTACCAAGATGTTACCCAAGATGCAGAGTCGGGGAGAATCACTGTCTCCTTTGGAGAACACTTTCATTCAGGTTGTGCATCCAGAAGACTGGGGTTCACAGGTGTAGCTGTTGACTGTGTGGTGTTGTTGACATACAGCTATGAATGGGGATTTGGGGCAGAGTCCCATTTCTGACGCCTTCTTACACAGTTGCACAACACAGGCCCGTGTGACCTGGCCCTTCTTAACCTCCTGTTGGGCTTTCTCTGTGCATTGTGCATTTTATTGGGCATAATTTTTATACCCCTTTTTCTGACTGTTTTATTTTATGTGGCCTCTATTTCCTTTGTTGAAAATAGAAATTTCTTTAGCTGTGGAGTTCTTTTTATATTTATAGGTTTTAGATAGTACAGCACCTACGTTTATAGATTTTAGATAAATAGGCATAAAATGCATTCTTAGTGCTTACTGAATAGAAGGACTCATCAATATGGAACAAGACACTACAGCAAGTATAAATTGTTTATTGTCACTTAAATGATGCATGTAAGTAGATGCACTGAGAAAAGCAAGGACTTAAAAAGAACAGTTTTCAAAAACAATTTTTTTACAAGTGTGAGTGTATGCCATTTTATTTTGAAAATGTATTTTATTGGCAATCTCACCCACAGACATGACCCTTTCTCTAGTGAAATGGCAGTTTACCTGAGCATTGTGTCTCTTACTGATAAAGTTCCAGGAGGCACTTACAATTAATTTAATCTGATTGGTATTTGCAGGCCATGTACTGTGTGGTTTGGGGGAAAGTATTCCACTTATTTTTAAACATTCTATTGGTTTGGCTTTCATCAGTTTACTCTTAATTCAGACCCACCAAATACACTCCCCACAAATAATGCTACTAATACTTAGCAATCATAATAGTAACTACTGCTCACACTTTTTTCTCTGCTGGGCTTAAAGGAGTTGGGTTGGGTGCACGACTGGCACTCGTGTAGCTGTGATCACATTTGTGGTGAGTTCAGGGTACCAGTGTACCATGATGTACACCAGCGCCTGTGTCCTGCAAGCCTTTAGAAAAGAACACTGAGTTTTGCACATTTTGGGACAGGATTAGAAAATGGTTAAAAGTTGAACAGGCCAGAGATGCTATGATTCTAGGGACGGGTCTGTCTGGTAGTGTTAAAATGAATTACAGAAGTATTGAGAACAAGCTTTTCTTCCTCTGTCACTTGTGTCCTAATTGATGATATTTGAAGCCTTTAGATTGGTCTTTAGATCTTGCTTGCCCTCCAGGCATAAGCCTGGGTCCAGCAGACTCATTCCTTACTTTTCTACTGTGAACTTGTATGTTGGTATTATAGTAGCCAGCTATGCATCTTAGTACCTTTCCCTGAGAGATACAGGAAGCAATCTATGTGTTTACCCAGTTGGTATAACACAGGGCAATGAATGTGTACTAACTGGTTTTGCATGTGTTTACCCGAGCATCGCAGAGGGTCCAGTAGACCCACACTGCTCCGGGATTTGTTTAAAAAAAAAAAAAGATTTATTTAGATTTTTCTGGTAGAAGTAGCACAATTCGGTAGAATGGTGCATAAAAAAACCAGATGTGCGAGTTTTGGAGATCAAAAGTGAGTCATCACATCACATGCATGTATGATGAAGGTGATCCATTATGATAAAATACATGCTTTCATAACAGACAAATGGTGTGGGTGGATGATGATGATGATGACGATAACAACAATGACGATGACAATGACAACTTTGATGTTTGAAGCAAAGTTCCTGTGACAGTGAAATGGAGCAAGAATCCACTGATACAGACACAAGAATGCAGACCTCGTTGATTCAGATACTAAAGAAAACAGCAATGTGAAAATATGTTTGACTAGTCAAAATGTTGGGAAATGGCCACGCAACCAAATGGAATTATCCAACGTTAGAACTAGGCCCAAAAATACAGTGACGGTCTTGGCAGGAATGAAATATATTGGACAGGATGCCCTCACTGCCATTCAGTGTTGGAAATTGTAATATGA
The DNA here is from genome assembly GCA_004027595.1 of Dinomys branickii. Taxonomy (NCBI): domain Eukaryota; kingdom Metazoa; phylum Chordata; class Mammalia; order Rodentia; family Dinomyidae; genus Dinomys; species Dinomys branickii. The sequence continues at coordinate 1,036 of PVLD010016470.1, read as the reverse complement.
AGTGCTACAAGATACTGTGAAATACACAAAGGCTGAAATAGAAGTAAAACAGTTTGTATGGACCCAGTAGCCATATTCAAAAATGTATTTATTATGACACAGTTCTTATTGGCTAAACTGAAAGCATTCATAGGTTTGCTGTACTCAGCACAGATTCCTCACGGTTATCACAGGACTATAGAGGACTGATAGAGAAGCAGTGGGTCAAAATGTGGAATAAAAATGTATCCCCTTATAGAGTAAAAGACATACTATTCTCTCAGTTTACACATTTATGCTGGAACTCAGCTATCAGGTCTTTATTCATATAGCAATAACCTGAATGATGTTGTGCACAGACTTATTACCCCCATCTCCCAAACTAACTGGAATATGACATTTAACAGTGGGTCTCCTGGTTTCCATTTGATGTTATGTTTGCTAACAGAGCCCATGTTGACTGGCATAGGAACTGTACAAAGGAACAAAGCAGAAATTCCAGATGAAATGTTGCAATTTCAAAACAGAGAATTGCATAGTACAATCTTTGGATTTCCAAAAGATATAGCATTGGCCTTGCATATGGCAAAGAAAAGCAAACTGGTACCACTGATGGAAACATGTCACCATGATGGAAATATTTACAGGGAAAAACCTCAACAAAACAGGAGCCTGAGATGGAAACTTTCAACAACAAAACCAAACATGGAGTACATGCTGTTGATGAGTTATGCAGTAACTGTGATGTCACTTGAAACACAAAGCATTGGCCAATGGTTATATTTACTTGGTTGTAAACGTGGCATAATTTGATAGTTCACAAAGAAAATAACGAGTGCAAAATATGCAGAAATTTTCTTTCTTTTTTTTTTTTAATTTTAGAAACATAAAAGTACAAAAACATATTGACAAACAGACACCCATTATCATAGAAAATAGTACAATCACAACTAATCTATAGACAAGGTGATATGGTCTCAACAGTTGTTGTTGCTTTATCCATTGATATCTTCGAATTGTAGATGTATGGACCCATATACAGACATGCAAATTTAGT
>PVLD010016469.1:11203-44985 GCA_004027595.1 Dinomys branickii | reverse complement strand
ATCTTTCACATTCTTTGTTAGATTGATTCCTAAGTATTTCAATTTCTTGGTTGCTATTGTAAAGGGTATGGTTTCCTCAATTTCTCTCTCAGTCTGTTTGTTGTTCGTGTACAGGAATGCTATTGATTTTTGGGTGTTGACTTTGTATCCAGCTATGCTGCCAAATTTGTCAATTAATTCCAGGAGTTTTCTTGTGGAGCTTTTGGGGTCCTCCATGTATAGTATCATGTCATCTGCAAATAGTGATAGTTTGACTTCTTCCTTTCCTATCCTTATTCCCTAAAGGATATTATTAACATGATACTTTACATATGCACACAAACCAAAGAGACTGCTGAGTGATCAAAAATAGAATTTCAGACCACTGAATCCCTCCAATATTCAACCCGTATCCTTCCGACCGTATCCTACCCTATTCCCCACAAGGAAGCTACAAAGGAGTCAATAGATCAGACTGGGTGGCTGTGAGTAAATCTCAGAGCCTCTGTGCTCTTTCATAAACGGCAGAGCCAGTGCTAGGACCCAGGCCCTGGATCTCAGCATGCTTTCTCCCTGAGACAGCCAGGTTCTCCCCGTGTCTCTCTGCCTTTGTTACCCTCACAGCAGGTGGCAGACAGAAAGGCTTCTCACCTTGGGCCCTCACACCTGCTGTTTTCTTTGCCAGGCCAGATCCCACACCTCTTTCAGGCTCGCCAGGGAGGCATCTGTAGACTTCCAGGCCTGGCTGGTCCCTCTCACACACACCTGCAGCCACCACCACCCCACCCTCACCGTCACCATCACCATCCCTTCTCACCCACCACTACCAACTCCCAATTGTCTTCCCACTACACGGTGCAGCCCACACTCTGTTTCTCCCCTGTGCCCCAAAGTGGCAGGCATCCCAGAAATATCTGTGAATAAATGAAGCTCTTATTTAACTTACAAAAGCAATCAGTGAGCTGGGTATGGTAGCACATGCTTGTAATCCCAGCACTCTGGGAGGCTGAGGCAGGGGAATCGAAAGTTCAAGCCTGTGTAGCACAGCAACTGAGGCCGAACATGTCCCAAAATAAAATATAAAACTAAGGAAGGAGATGTAGCTCGCTGTGAAGGACCTGGGTTCAACCCCCAGCACCAGGAGGGCGCAGGGTTGAGAAAATGTGGATGATTCACAGAACTGCACATGCTAGAAAACTTTTAAGAACACCACTGTTCTGTACTTTAGTTTTTAAAAGCAACAATAATAATAAATTTGATTTTTGAGTAAAAGAAAATGGAAGGTGGCCTTCTCTATCTTACTAAATGATGGGGCCCTGCCTGACATTCCTCCCGTCTTCCCGACAACAAAGGCAGAGAGAGTCTAGGCAGAGCATTTCCTCCCAGACCCTGAGCCGAGGAGCAGAGAGGATTCCAGGGAGGAGGTCACGCGCACGCGCACACCTGAGGTCTGCGGGTCCTGGGGAGGCGGGAAGCCGGGGGCAGATCAGCAGTCACAGGCGGCAGGCTAGGGGACGGATAGGATCGCAACCCAACCAGGTTTCAAGTGCGCATTCGTGTAGTTCATGTAAATTCCAAAATAACTGAGGTCCTGGCTTCCCGGATAAAGTCACGGCATTTGCTTCTACCTTGGACTCCCCCGCAGAAGGGCCGTCTTCGTCATTCCATGCTGTTATTCAGAAGCACACACTCTCAGCTGTAGACGCGTGAAAGGTCAGCCGCCCTTTGATTCCGCGGCCCCCAGTTTCTCTGAAGTAGCAGGCGGCCCACGCCTAAGGACACACACAACGCGGACCCCGCCTCAGCGTAAATTAACGCAGCATAGCTCAAAGTCAAACAAATAATACCTGTCGTGAACATGAATTTTTAATATCTCCTCTATTTCATTTTAAATGAAATGTCAACATGATGGAAACTATATTTCCGTGGTAGTTTGGAAAGGGCAGCATCTCTCCAGTGCAGCATCCCGAACCCACGCTGGCGCACCGGGAAGGCAGCTCCACTGCCACTGGCATCAGATTGTGTTTCGGTATTTCACTGCCTTTGTCGTTCCTGGGGTAGCTGCGAAATGTCAGCGTGAAATCTGTTTGCCAAGTCAATATGCTTTTGGGGGCTGATGGGACCCGCCATCCTCTGTCCGTTGGAAAATGGATGCCTTTTATTTACTGCTTATTTCAATTTCCTGTTTTTGTGGGCAAACCCGCATTTCATTTGGGTGCGACGATCCTCTCTGCACACGTGGCCTTTGTTCCTCTTCCTTCTTTAAACCCTATTTCCCCTTTTTTAAAGGTAAGGAAATCAAACAGCTCTCACCTCCCTTTCTCTGCAAGCCTCAATCAGAATTTTTTTTTTTTTTTTTTTAGTGGCGGTACTGGGATTGAACCCAGGGCCTTTGCACTGAGCTGCATCTCCAGCCCCTTTTGTTTTCTACTTTGAGACAGTGACTTGCTAAGTCACCAAGCAGCCCATGCTGGTCTCAAACTTGCAGTCCTCCCGCCTCAAACCCCCAGAGGGCCAGGATTACAGGCTTGGGCCCCCATGCCCAGCAAGCTCCCATCCACTGTCTCAGAAATAGCCTGCTTCTTTCCCTAGAAATTGTTCCCTGGGATAGGTGCAGTCCCAGCACAGCAGAGACGGGCTGAGAGGCAGGACTGAGGGCCTGGAACACGAGCTGGCTGGAAGGGCTGCACCCAACCCTGCTGACACATGAGCACCACCATTCTTTGTTGTGTGGCTGGTCTTTGCGTGGCAGGGTATTTAGTAGCCTCCCTACCTTTCACCCACTACATGTGAGTACCACCTCCCTCCTGGCATTGGTTGTAACAACCAAAACTGTCTCTGCAGATGCCATATGTCCATGGAGGAACCGTAGCAATGGTAGACAACCATTGACCTTGGAACTCACCCACCGGAAGTGACTGTCTTCCCAGAAGTGCTTTCTCCACTCAGTTCCAAAGAAAGCAGATGCTCCCACACACTGGCCTGCAACTGCAGTGTGTAACCTCGCTGACTCCCTGAGAAGCAGAGGTTTTCTGTTCTCCACCTTTGGAAGAGTCTTTGATTTGGCCAGGGAGACCTGGCCTGAAACTGTGGCCCTGTCTGCAACACTCTTTTGACCAGAAGCAGTTTTGTATTCTCCAACCTACTGATGTTTACCTCAAACACATTCCCTGCACTTCTGGATGCCGGAAGTCCAATACCGAGGTGTCGGTTCTCATGGGCTGGCTTCTCATGGGCGAAGCTCTTGCTGCCCTTTCCAGCCTACATAAGCTTCCCTGGTGTCTCTGTAGTCCCAATTTCCTCCCCTTATAAGGACACCTGTCGTACTGGATTACAGCCCACTTAATGGCCTCACCTTACTTAATCACCTCTTTAATTTATCTAAATGTGGCACAAGCACGTTCTGAGGTATCGGAGGTCCAGGCTTCAACATGTGAATACAGAGGGAGCTAGACAAAAATCAGCCCATATAACCTGCATTTCCTGTTTTAAATCTGCTCTTTCCAAAGCACTGCCTTTGTGCAAAAAGTTTCTCAGGCAAACAGCTGAGCTTGTCATGTGAGGCTCTGATGGACACCAAGGTGACCGTAGGTTTAGGGTTGCGTGACTTCTGAACACAGCCAAATGGGCCCAAGAAGGTCTTATCTCGGTGTCTCAGTCTTGGGAGCGGAGGGTAAGACAGACTATGTACTTTTAAAGCTGATAAGCCTCTTTTTGCCAACTGTCTTGGTTACTTTTCTCTTGTTGCTGAGACAAAATACCCAATGCCCGAAATGAAGGAAGGAAAGGTTTATTTAGCTTACAGTTTGTGGAGATTTCAGTCCGTACTTGGCTGGTTCTGAGACAGAGTGGCACATGGCAGAGGGTGACAGTTCACAGCAGGAGAGCACAGCAAAAACCACAAGAGCAAAAGGGAGGAATGGCAGCCAGCAGCCTCTTCCTCTCCCTTTCATGTGCAAACCATCTGCCCCAGGATGGTGTAGCTCTCACACTCAATCAATCAAAACTCTAAAAGCCAGACCCATGACTGCATGAGGCTTTGTGAGGACACACAGACACAAGCCACAACACCAACTTTTCCCAAATGACTCACATAATTATATCAAAAGTTTTAAGGTTATAAATGATACAAGATGAAGGTTGAGCTTTGTTCTACTTTGAGTTATTTATTGGGCATTTGTAGGCCTAAGTGAAGAATCACAATTATTAGCCAAAAACCACGTCTAGGTCCCTGACTGCCTCAGAAGAAAACACAAATCATGCTTTTAATGAGTTAACAAGGTAAGGCCCCAGGAAAGTGCTTGTCCTCTGTCCTATAGTGGCCTCTAAGTGTTTCAGGTTGAATTGTGGCCCTCCAAAATGTGTGTCCATCCAGAACTTTGGAATGAGACCTTATTTGTAAACAGGTTCTCCATAGATGTAATTAAAATAGGGATCAAGATGAGATCAGAGTGGATTAGGGTAGGCGCAAAATCCAATGAAATGTCGCAGACAGAAGGAAGAAGGAGATGTGAAGACGGGTGATCAGTCACTGGGGGAAGCTAGGAGACAGTCACCGGACTGTCTGTCTGTCTGTCAGCACCTTCAGAAGGAACTGACCCTCACCACAGTCTGCCTTCTGATTTCCAGTCTCCTCAACTTCAGGGGAACAAATTTCTGTCATTTTAAGCTACCGACAGCCAAAAGAAACCAACACAACCTCTTTGTACCTACAGGATGGGGATTTTGATTTTCCCTCTTGTTGCAGAGGCTTGGAGCATCTCCAGCCAGACAGTCCACAGCCTCACCATGTCTTATGGTTGATATGTTGAGTCAACTTGGGGAGTCTAGAGGTTTGGCTGAGGGACTCAGCAGGATGTCAGGGTGCTTACTTTGTACACATCCTGAGCCTGTGGAAGAGGAGGGCATGGAGACTGTGTGAGAGCTACATGCCCCCTGGGTGGGGGGTAGGTGGTTTACAGTGTAAGGGAAAAAAGATGCTGCTTTCCCGCCATTCCTCCTTTCTGCTGGTTGTTTTTGCTGTGCTCTGCTGCCATGAATGTTTGCCCTCTGCCATGTGCCACTCTGCCTCTGAACCAGCAAAGTATGGACTGAAACCTCCACAAAGTGTAAGCTAAATAAACTTTTCCTTCCTTCATTTCAGGCATTGGATATTTTTGTCTCAGCAACGAGAGAAAAGTAACCAAGACATTGTGTAAGTCTGAGGTGGTCACAAGTAAACCTCAAGTCCTCTGCAACGAATCAGGTACAAATGAAGAAGGCTTGGTTTTTTAGCCAAGGGACAATCATAATTAAACAGCCATGGCAGTAGCCAGAGGATGCCTAGGTTTGGAGGGAAGTGTTTCCTCTTCTACTTTCTAATTTCTAGATCACCAGCCCAGAGTAGAACTTCCCAAAGCACATCTGTTATGGCTTGTGTCTACATGTCCCCAAACGTCATGCAATCACAGGCAGGGTTTTTTCAGAGGTGGCTGGATGTAGGGTGTGTGATGCTGGGATTTATTCATGGTAGAGTGCTAGGATCAAGGGAGTGAGTGCTACTCGCCCTAAGTAGCCCGAATAAGACACAAGGGACAGAAAGAGCTGTGGTTGCCCCTTGCTGCTTTGCTACCTTCTGTCCACCATAAACTGTTTCTCTTCTGCAATGCTTCTCTGCCTCACCACCCTGCCTTGAAGCCAGCTGACTGTGGACTGAAACCTTCACAAATTGTGAGCTAAATAATCCTTTCCTCTCTTGACTTTGGGTGTCAGGGATTTTATCTCAGCGACAAGAGAAAAGTAACTAAGACAACATCCAAAATGAAATTCCTCAGCCGCACTGAGACAATTACACATCCTACCAAAATCTCGATTGTCCCTTTTACCTTGCCACCCACTGTGGACAGACACCTGTGGATGCTCAGGGCTGGTCTGCATGGATCTTCGTGCATATTCACCGAGGCACAAATCACAGATGAAGGCCAGTCAGCGATGAGATGTTCTGTTCTCTAATAACATGATCTCATGTAGCCAGGGTAAAATGAGATTTGCCCTACATGAGAAGTCAGTGCAGAAGACATCAGTATTACTATGTCAGCAACTGGTCTTTACAGGATACTTTGCCCATGTTACAGCACCGTGCTGAGCAAGAAGTAAGAGTTTTTAGCAATAGAATAGAACCATTGCAGAGGAGGAAAATTGATGGATAAGGGCTGAAGGGGAAAGACGGAGGTGTAGGGGCAGAAGCAGGAGCCATGGAGATGTGTGTGAAGGAGGAGAGGAGGCCAAACACCCACCGGTAAGGTGACAAGAAAACAAGCAGGTGCTAAATGAGGACAATGAAGAGAAAAGTCATAGGCCCGAGTCCTGTGTTGACAAAGCTACAGGAGGGCTGGTCCACATTTATTGAAGGAGACTTTTACTGGTTAAATGTTCAACAAGGCAAATTAAAATCCTCCGCTTTTCAGAAACAAAAGTCAGTTAAGTTCATGGTTTAAAGAACAGCTCTACAAGGATGCAGTTCACTGTTCCCAGTCTGCTCAGCCCATGGGGACCGATGCCACCTGGGTGGTGGAGTGAGTCCGGGGAATGGCTGGCCACCTGATGACAGAGAAGGGAGGAGGCAAAATCATGTCCACAGAAGGGTCCCAGACTCTTCCTGAGGATTTGTCCTCTAAGTTACCTCAACCCAAGTGAATGTCATGTTTCTGCAGTACTTTCAACTACCAAACTACATTTGTTGGGCCACTGAATACTTGTTTCCTCCATTTTTCTATTAATCACTGATACACCTTGGAGACACACATGGCATCTGATCAATGACAATAACGCCTGTTCTCACAGCTGAGCAATAAAATCCCTGGAAAAATCAAAGAAACAGAAATAATGTGTTCTCACTGACCCAGGCAGTCTTTTCAGAGGGAGTGGCCCAGTTTCTATCTGCGCATTAGAGATTCAGAAAATGGTTTATGGAGTCCCAGGACCATTTACATTGATGAAGATGTAAAACCAGGACTGGAAACCTTTGATCAGCTGTGACTTTTTCCAGAAGCTAGTTGGCCCCCTGGTAAACCCAAAGAGTGGGGTCTTCTCTTCCTACCATTTCCTCTCCAGCCTTCCTCTAGATATAGAATATATCTCTCATATATCTCCCCACCATGTTGGGATTGGATCAACTTATTCTCTTCTCCTTCTGATCACACTGTCATATAGGTCAGATAATAAACACTGTAGAACAATAAAAGATACCCCAATTCTTAAACCTTGATTTAATGGTTTTATATATCATAATCCTTTTTATTCAGTTGCAATAATTCTAGGCAGCGCCCCGGCCTTAAGATGCAGCAGGTTCCACATTTGTTTTTACCGAGATTGATCCAAGACTGGCATTACCGTCAAGGAGCTCTCCAGTCTCCCTTGGATGGCTCAAGTTCTCTGGGAACCTACAGGATCCAGGAAGAGAGCCCCTTTGGCTTCCTCTCTCAGCAAACAGTACCCCCGATGTCTGCTCAGCTGCTTTCCCTACCTTTGCCGTCCTCTGCATCACAGAAGTACTGTTGGGCCTCCCTCGGACACTGCTGACACAGAGAGCTCTGCAGCTCTGCTCCCTCCATGATAAGTTCTCTAGGTGTAATCAGCGTCATCAGTCCCCCACCCAGTTCAGAGCCCCATGTGGCCCTTTTCTGATATCCTGCTGGCTAAGAGACATGATGACAGCGTAAGTCCAAGCATCCACCCACCCATCCATCCACTCACCCACCCACTCATCTACTCATCCACCCACCTCCCCATCCATCAACTCCCATCCACCCACCCATCCACCCACCCATCCACCCACCCATCCATCTTTATGGAATGAATAACTGCACCTCCTCTTCAAGAGTACCTCTTTACCCCCTGAAGCCAAAGTGACCCATCGTCACATTTTAAAGGGTGTGAAAACACGCAGGAATATTTGCCTATCATCTAGCAGCAGAAAGAAACGGGAGGTTGGTAGATACAGAAAGAATTCCTTCTACCTCTTCTATCATGGGACCCACGGACAGGAGAACTTCTGGTTATATCAGGGAAGAGAAAAATCAAAATTAATTTTTCCACAGGTCACCCACGCACACATACTAGATAGAGACATCTGACTCCTCTAACCTTTTAAAATTTCAAGTGAAGTTATTAATACATTTCCAGTTATAAGATATATATTCACTTCAGAAAATTAAAATAGCCTTTTGTGACTCTGTAGATTTAACCAGATAAGGAGCCGTGAATTAGCATAAAGAAGCTCAAAATGGGATTTTCTACTGAAGCCAGGCTGAGAACACCCTTGGGCAGCTGCAGAACTATGGTTTGTGCATAGGTTATAAACCTTCATCCGTAATTCCAACATCCAAACAGCTCCCCAACCCAAATCTTTTCTGAATTTGTTTTGCATCAAAACCTGGCCTGAATTAATGTGGTTGTTCACAATCATTATTTATCTCACTAAGGATGAATATTCATATTTTGCTGCAGAAATAATGATATATTTGACTATGAGGTGCTACCTCGGGTCCCATTGGAGCACTCGCTAGTATGTGTGTTACATTTCTAACATTCAAACAATTCTCTATAACCTTCCCGCCCCAAATTTGAGACAGGAAATCATGAACCTGGAATATCCCAGTCTTTGAGGGAAAATCTCCCCCAGGAGGAAATAGGGCTAAGAATTCTCATTTCTTGAAGATCTTAAGGAACACATTTTGTTTTTAACACTGGGATATTTCACAAAACTTTTATTTTGTGAAAAACTAAAAAAAAATGTCATCTCAAGGCCTAAAACTCGTGCCATAAAATGCAAGCTTTTTATCATCAAGATCTGTGCACGATAGTCATGCTCATCCCTGAATTCTGCTGACCTCTAGGGAGGCTTGGGGAAAAGAGGTAATGCAGGGCTTGAAAGTCAGGGATGGAGGGAAGGTTCAGGGAATCATTTGACTTTTTTAAGTTCAATAGTTACTTTTTATGGTCACAAAACAGATATGAATATCACTACAGCAATTGAATGGCTCTATCAAAATGTCATGAGCCCCACGAGAGAAAGAAGGAAATCTTTATAGCTGCTAATGGAAAAATTATAACTGCTCCGAGGAGGTCTAAGGCCCTTAGGAGATAAACAGCACCCAGAAGTTTTAGCCAGTGAAATACCTTAAGCCCATAGCTCAGAACTGAAAACCCACAGGCTGGCTTTGATGGGACAGCATGGCACCAACACCACTGGCTTTCGTTCTGTTTGCTTAATGCGAAAACCTTGCCACCATTAAATCTTGGAGTTTTCTGCACAAATATCTTGTTGTCCGGCCTCTCTGGAAAAATCTAAAAGACTAGTGACACTGACCAACACTCATGCAAAACTACAATAGGCCAGAGCCAGGGACAAATAGCCTCTCCATTCCACTACAGTCCCCACAGCACCTGTATCCTCCAGGGACCTTCACAAGGTCCCTGGTGGCATTTGGCCATCCCAGGACCTCTGAGATACACACTGTGAGTTCTAAGTTGTGACCCACAGGCAGTACACATGGCTGCAGACAAGCTGGGAACAGAGTCTTCCTCTGCAGGGAGGACAGATGTCCTTGTCCGAAGGCATACGTTAGAGCAGCCATGATGAGAGAAATGGTGCAGATGACTCACAAAAGGAAGCACAGAGCAGAACAAGAAGTCAATGAAGAGTTTTCCAGAAGTAAAATAGCAGGGTTGAGTAGCAGTGGATACAGCGACTCCCAGCTGGAAAGAACCTTAGGGAATAACTCACATAATTATTTTCACTAAACATCGTGTTGCCTTTCTCCCCAGCAGATACATGCATCCTTAATATTTATAGTTTACCTACTAAGCATGGGTGTTTTACAAATGTTGCCTTATTTACTCTCTGCTGCCTCCCTGGAAGGCAGCTATGACTATATCCATTTTAGAAATAAAGAAATAAAGTAACTGAGCCCTAGAGACTTTAAGGACACTGTCTTATACATGTCATATAAGTGTTACAACCATGATTCAAAATAGGTTTGCTTGAACTCTCCAAATTAATGCACTTAGCATCATTCCACTAACAAAGACCAAAAACAAAGGCTTGTCACCCACCAAAAAAGTAACCACTCAGCTAATCAAGGCATTCAGAAGCAAAAGAAAAAGATGTATAATTATGCACGAGAATTTATGGGATGGGCTTACAGGACACAGTGGAAGAGTCTACAATGGCTGTCTGTATGCTGGAGAGCTGGAGAGCTGGAGAAGTCAGTAGCAGCTCAGCCCGACAAGCCTGAGGCCACAGAACAAGAGGGGTCAAGGATACAGCCCCAGTCAAAGATTAAAGGCCTAGAAGTTCTCTCTAGAGTCACCAGTATGAGTCTGCACTGGAAGGCTGAAGAAACTGGAGACTTGTTTAAAGGTTCTGGTGAAGCCTGGAGTTCTTATAAATGAGTATACCTTCTTTCCCTTTCTATACCCTTCAGGCTACAAGCCTATTGGTTAGTGACACCTACACCTGGGGTGGGTCTTCCACCTTCAGTTTGCTGGCCTACATGTCAATCATCCACAGACAAGCCCAGAACTGGGCTTTACTAATCTGATAGGTGTTTCTTAATCCATTCAAACTGACATATCATGATTAATGGTCACGTTGGCACTGTCCAGTTATACTTTAGTAAGAATTTGTCTTTTTAGAACCTTACTGAAGACCTGAATAAATCTGTACCCAAATGGAAAGAGATAAATACTCTGGGGAAGAAAGGCACTTGCTGGGACTGCTAACATCAGAATGACCTTCTTTAACCATGCACTTGCAAGCTTACCAGTGTGACCTGAGAGCCGGGCTCAGGGGCCATGTGCTTACTTTTCTCCATTCAACGCTGACTGCTGAGCTCACAACCTCCTAGTGAATAGATAGTTCAGAGAAGCACAAGGAATTGGTTTTTCAAACAGTGCACAAAGCTGGTCTCCAAGTACCTACCGCATGATATTGGAAAACTCAATTATTAATATGAATATGTGAACATCACTTTGTTGTGATTAGATTTCACTTTAATTTAAATTTTGTCAAAGCCACAAGGGAGCAAAGAAGCAGCCTCATGAAATAAACGAGTCCGTCTCAGTTTTACTTTTCATGTTTGCAAGCTAGGATTATCGGCACATCTTATCAGTCAGGCGGCAAATTACCAAGAACTGCATTAAAAATGTGTATAGTCATTTTCATTTTTGAAAGATTCAAGACTATAAATAATTAAATGCATTAGACATCTGTTATTTATGAGCTGAAATGACAGTTTTAATTTAGTTCTTCATTTAGCTGAGCCTGACGTATTGTGACTCTGAAGGAAAATGCAGGAAATATCTAAAAATGACATCTTTTGGAGCCTGCAGTGACCATGGGTACAAATCAAAGCCTAGTTATTTTCACTTCCCCAAGAGGCCTGTCAAGACATGATCCTCACTGGTGACCTTTTGTGCTCTGGCCGTAGGAATTCCAATTGGATGACAAACAGTTCCACATCTGTGAGCTTCACCACACAGACCAGGCAGCTTAGTAGGAACTGTAAACACAGTGCAAATTAATTATAGACACAGAACTCAGTCTCTAGATCAGATCTAAAGACCACTCCAGGGAAATGCCTGCTCTTTCCTTTTTCTGTAGTAGAGGAAGACTGTTTACTGGGCTTCCCAAAGGTCTTAAAACCTCATGGATTATGGCCAGGAAGAGGCAAGAACCACTACAGGAGTTGTGAGTGGAAGCCAATGGGTAATGTGTGGATAACAGATCCCCTGCAGGTGCTAACCACAGTCAAAAAGAAAAGAAATCATGTTTTGAAAATCACACAGTCCCATAGGCCCTGCAATGAGATACCTTTGGTTCTTGACTCAGAGGAATTCTAATTTCATGCAGCTTGGAGCATTCCAGAACCCCAGTGAATGCCAGCATGACCTTAACCTTGGGTTATGGGAGCTCACATCACCCAGCATTTGCCAGAGCTTCTGGAGGTCTGGAAGGCTATGTTACCTGTGCTCAGCCTGCTGAGGGTCTTGCCAGATGGTGGAGCACATCCAGTCTTATACACAAACTATAGTCTGGAAATTACTGCAGTATTTAATATTTGCCAACTGATTCTGACATGCAGACTTGCTTATTTGCAGTTGCTTGATTTTCAACAATTTTCCTTTTGAACTAGGACTCTTAGGGAGCAGTGGAAAACCAATGCAGACTCAGGTGAACTCCTAGCCCCTAGACTGGCTTGACAGGCTGGCACGAAGGTACTCTTCAGGGTCATCTGCACCCACACTCTCTCAACAAAGGAGGCCAAGTTTCTCGCACCTGCAAAATACAAAGCCAGGAGCAGATCAAGGAGGAAATGGTGCGCACAAAGTGCCTTCCCCTCCCGTGTCTCTCCAAATCCCCAACTTGGGTTCCTTTTCCACCCTTAGGGGTCCTGAAACCAAAGAACCATAGACACTGAGGGACTCACATCTGCTGAGCCTGGCAGTGCTCCTGCCCCAACCTTGGGTCTCAGATCCGAGTCCACAAATTAATTATAGAAGCAGAACTCAGTCTCTAGATCAGATCCACTCTGGGGAAAAGCCTGCTCTTTCCCTGTTTCTTAAAACAAAAATTCATTGTCTACCAGGTCCTGAATCCATGCCTTTGTTCCCTCTGGCTCCCCTGAGAGCAGAAATCAGCCTTTTCTGACCTGCTGTCCTAGTTCCCCAGAAATTAGCATCTTATTCTTTAAGCCCACTGCCAGAAAGAGCTGGTGTGATATGGCCACGCTGGACACTTGCCATGGCAGTCCTCAGGCTCCAGACATCACTGTCAACCCAGGACACACCAGCCGGAACAACCACCATGACCTCTGCTGGAGTTCCCCAGGGTTGGTGCCTCTGCTGCCCCAGCTTCACACTCCCTTCGCTCCTCGGCTGCCCTCCTGCTGCATGCCTGGGACTGGCATCCCAGATCTGATAACAAGGCTTTTAGCTTTTCCCTCTGCTCCATTCAGTGAGCTTGACTGACAGATTTTCAGGGATTTCTGACTTCCCCAGCTGCTAATCCTGCCCCTCATTCAGCTCTCTATTCCCCTGTTCAAATTACTCTAAGCAAGAGCTGATTTGGCTTGTAATGTGAGGTTAATTACAGAAGTGATAACATTTCTAAATAAAAAGAAGTTCCTTCATTTTAAAAATCCAAATTAAACCGGAAGGAAATCGTTCTCGGTTTCCAATCACAATCCTAGTTCCCAGCCCTTGTCATTCCATCACGGCCAGCTTCATGGACTCACAACCAGCACAGGTGCAGAGCCCCAGCCTCAGAAGGGCCCTGTGCTGAGTTTAATGCTGTACTGTATCTGCCCAGAGCAGAAGTCTTAACTAGATCTTTGTAAGAGAAGTCCGATGGGATGGGGGAGCTTGCACATGGGCATTGCCCAGCTTCTGTGTCCCCTGTAGCTCATTCTGTCCCCATGAACACAGAGCATTCTCCATGCCCCACGACACAGAGTTCTGGTGGACCAAGGAGCCTCAGTGAGAAGCCAAATGACAGTACGAAGAGCATGTTTTGTACAACCTTGAGTGTGCAAGACAGCTGACAGTCCCAGCAGGCCACTGGCCCCATCAAATCAGAACTTGCTGCAAACACTGAAAGAAACCAACAGAGCACTAAGAAACATGAACGACCAAGGAACCCTATGGTGTCTCTGTGCTACCTGCCTCTTCCTGCCAGTGCCTTCCAACCACTCCCGCTGCCCAGATGATGTGAAAGAGAAGGAAGATGGGCTGGCGGTGTGGCTCAGTGGTACAGCACTTACCTAGCATGCGTGAGGCCCAAGTGTCGCCACCAAACAAATTTTAAAAAGAACAGGAGGAGTTTCCTCTTATAGGAGAAACCCAACGTGTAAATAAGTTAAAGAGCCAAATAAAAGAGAGATAACAGGAAACAGGGAGACACATCTTTTGCAGATGGGAAGGGAACCAAGAGATGAAGGGAGGAAACAGAAGAGAGGGGAAGGGGAAAGAGTGCAGATGAGTTACAGGTATGACGATCTCACCTCGATGAGTGTGCTCGTTCTGTACTGCAAACCCATACTAAGAAAAACTCTAAAAAATAAAGAAAGGTAACCTACGCTTCCTGCCCTTCACATCTCCCCTGTCCCGCAGTAAGGCAAAGGTAGCCAGTGCCCATAGAATGTGTATCTATCAGAAAATGAGTTTGTTCGGTGCAGGGTTTCCACTGTTGCGGTAAGGACAAAATACACAGGCACGCATGCACCACACAAGTGAGAACCGTGTTATTTCGGTGATTTGGCATCTGTGTTGAATGCGCTTACCTTTGCATTCAAAGCTGGCATTTCACAGCACAAGGTGAACAGTAAAGTTCATGCCAGTTGTTTAAAATTTCAGTTGTTCTTTATTTTGAAATAAGAAATTGCCACAAAAAGTCAGGAGAGAAACCATGGGGGAAGAAACAAAGCTTCACAGCTGAGTACCTGGCATCCCTTTCAGAGAACAGGGACTCTGGCTTCTTTGCTTGGCACTCAGCCCCATAAATTATACCATTGGGAGCAGCCATCTAGGAGCCCAGGAGAGGTCTCCAGGGGAGTCTCACCTGCAGGAAGGCATCCAGCTCAGCTCCCTCTGCAAGCCACCATCTGCCTCGCCCTTCTGGGACCCTGTGCCGCACTCCTCTTTCCCTGGGTTCCAACCCTTCCGTCGCAGGCTGACTGTGGGTCCCTAGAGGGCTCGCTTTAGTGTGACACATTTTGGGGTCACTGAATCCTAAACTTCAAGTCACTGATGGTGAGGCCCACACCACCTTCTCCATCTCTACCCCAGCCCAGGGTACTCCCACTCACTCCCCAGCGCCCTGTCCTCTGCCTCCAACACCGCGCCAACCTCACTCCAGAGCTCTGCCTACCTCCCGTCTTCACCAGTACCCAAGCAAAAGGGCTGGTTCTTGGCCACAGAAGCTCCCTATTAATTCAATTCCCTCTTGGGCCTCCTGTCACAGGGACATGTTGCCTGTCTTGCTATCTGTCAGACTTCTGGGCCCGGTGGATGACTGAAGCTAGGCCATGGCCTTGGCTAAGAAGGATCAGCCTTGCTTCATGAACCTAAGCTTGAGCCCCCTGACGTGTTATCTTTGCTGGAACCAAAGTCCACTCATTCAACACAGCTTACATCTCAGTTTCTTCCCAGCAGTCCGTTCAAACTCTGTGAGGAGATTTTTAAATCTCAGATTCCATCCCCTAAAGCATTGGCGGGGTTGGTTTGGCTGTAACATAATAAGCTCACTGGGTCTAAGGGGCAGAGCTGAGACCCAGAGACATGGCCACCATGACTACCTGAAATCACCACCTGGTTCCGCCTCACATGTAGCTATGGGTAAATTACTTAGGTGACTGAACCCCACTTTCCTCCTAGGCAGAGCAGAAATGCTTGTGTCTAATCCTGCCGTCTCTGCTGTAATCCTGTCCTATGTTTCTGTCACTCCCCCACAGCCACAGGCCCGGAGCCAGTCAGGGCACACTTGGGAGACAACAGTTAGGAACTGGGGATCTGAACAAGCAAAGGCAGATGAGCTGCTCAAGAGAACCCCCGGCTGGTGGCCTTGGCTTCATCTCTGAGAAATTCTCCAGCATGACAAATGTTTTGATAAATGATCGTTAAAACACAAGCCCAAATGTATGGGCAACACTTTTTATTGCTCCTGTTTGCTATTTTAGGTGTTCGCGTACTTGTTTATAGAGAGATGTTTGTGTCAAAGTATAATAGTCTTTTCACTAAGCGCACTGCCCAGTCCTGCCCTTTACATCATCCTGGTCAGGAACTCTGAGGAGGGAATCAACTGCAAAGATGTGTACCCTACCTCTTTCACTGGGATCCCACTTCTTTTGCATCTCCTTTCCATTTCCTCTTCCTCCTTCCCCCTTTCTTTCTCCTCAGCTTTCGTCTTTCCTGAGTGACTCACCTTAGAAAGGTTGTTTCTAAAGGTATCCAGTCTGATCTCTTGACTGGTTCTACTATCAAGTGACCCAAAGCTCTGAGTGAGAGGCAGTCCTCACACACTGGTCCTGAGGAGTCTCAGGCTACACAAGACCAGAGATTCCCTGCACACTTGTTCTTCTGGCTTCTCTTTTTCCTTGAGCACACGAGGAGGTTTCGGTTTCTTCTTGTCTCTTCTTACTGACGAGACCTCACAAGTAAGCATTTTCCTCTAGGCCAGGCCTTACGTGTCATTTGTATGTGGCCAGATGTCCCATCCCACAAGGCCACGCAGGCCCTGAGGAAGGGTTGCTGCTCTCCCGGTTCCTCTGCAGTGGTCTCCTTTAGGAGCTGGCTGACCCCTCACTGCCTCCAAAGTTGCTGTCTGTGGAACAAAAGGAGGTAGATTCAAGAGGGCCAGGGACACCTTAGGGGGCAGACAACACGCAGACCATCCTGGATGCAAAAACCAATGTGCCTCCTTCCCTACATGCCTGCCTCTGAAAATGCAAAACCGAGTTGGCAGAAAAGGCCCCAAGGAAGACATTTGTTTTTCTTATTATCCCTTCTCCTTAATTCACCAGCAAACACACACACACTCACATACACACACACACGCGCGCGCGCACACACAGTCCAGACCCACACATCCTATACTTATCTCTCAAATTTTATCTCCTCCACTTCCTCTACTCCATTCCCTTCCCATCTCCTCCTTCCTTTCGAACGACCTGTAGGATGATTCTAATGGAACTGAAGTTCATGTGCTCTTCATTTGGAGAGGAAGTGATGAAACACTTAAGATAATTTATGGAGCCTGAGGGAAATAAAAACACTGACCACTACCAGGATCCACTCTCTCTTTTTTTTGGAAAAGAATTTATTTTTTTTGGAGCAGTTTCAAGATCACAACAAAATTGAGTGGAAAATGTAGAGATTTCCCACGTATTCCCATGTAATCATATATTCTCATCCTTAAGCTCCAACTTATCTATCTCATCTCCAGCCTGGAATCTTACGATGCCATCTACCTGGTCTCCTGTCTTCATCTTTTCTGCCTCTGTTTACCTCTTCCACTAGCTCCAGGCCATCAGATAAACAAAGGTGCAGTCCTGACACAACTCTGCTCCCAGACCCTCAATGCCCCCGCTGCCTCTGAGGTTTCTCCTCCTTCCTGTGCTTACACAAGCTCTGGCACAGACAGCTGTGTGGGGAAGTGGAGAGGCATGAGACGGATCACAGGAAACCTTCTAAAACTGACAAGGAAATGCTGCTGTTCCCGCATGCTGCCTTTGCCACCAAGAATTCCTCCCAGACCAGTGATTGAAACTGCAGTTCTTCCTCCTTTTTCCTGTGGCAAATGCCTATCACTTTACCCTACTCCCACATGGCCAGGCCCACCACCAGCCATCAGAATAATGTTTTCATTTCTTTCTCTTGCAGCAGAATAATTTAACCCTTTTTTCCCCTAACTGGAACTACTTTGAACACCCAAAGGGTGACCTCAGTCCTTTAGGCAGTGTTTGTCACCTCAGTTTCTCATGTGAATCATCCAAAGCGCTGGAACCACACCCTCAAACAAGGTCAGCCTCAAGAAGTCCAGCACAAGGCAGACACTGACCCAGGGGTCCTGATGGAGGGAGGCCTCAGAGCCACAGTGCAGTGGAGCCACATAGAACCAGGGAAAGAAAGAACTGTCACTGGGAATCACCAGGCCTCCTGGAGCCACACATACAACTAGTCCCTATGAAGGCAAGGACATCAACACAAAGGTCCCTCCTTTACCAGAGCAAACACCCAAAGACCGTGACAGTACTATTTATTCCCTTCAGGTCCATTGACCACTGAGCACCAGGCCTCTGTCTGCTCTGTGAGATGCCACGCTAGCCTCCAGGATGTCCTGGCAGGGCTTCAGCATCAAGCGGGCCTCTCCTTTGAGTTCCACACACGGATTGGGCATTTTACACATTTTACCAGACTAAGTGGATCACAACCATCTCTTGCACTATGGGGCTGGGGATATAGCTCAGTGGAATAAGCGCCTGCCTAGCAAGCTCAGGGTCCTGAGTTCGATCCCCAGTACCGCCAAAAAAAAAAAAAAAAAACATCTCTTGCACTAGACATCATTACCGCCATTGCACACTTGATGAAATAGAACTTTGGGGGAAGTAAGACAGTGCCCCATGTCCCTGGCTAGTAAGTGATGGTGCTGACTTTGAAACACAGATCCCTCTGACTTCCACCCCTTTGCTTTTCTCCTACTTCCCATGATGCTTCAGCTTGGTTTAGCAGGTAGACTTGAAGGTAAAATGTTTGACATCTCTCGTTACAAAATTCCCAACCCTGTGGGCCATCAACAAGTTCTCATTGAAGCTTAGAACTAATATCAGAAACAAACTTTAGAGGTGGACATTACTGTGATATCCCTGGCCCCCAAGACTGAGTGTCCAAGTGCCCACTCTTCATATGACTTTGCAGAGGAAAGCCTGGCGTAGATTGCTTCAAGGTGACTGGGTAGATAGAGCTCGAATCACGGGAGATGATGAATACCCTATGGGCTCTGACAGAGAACTTATATGTGCTCCAAGCCTTCACTTATGTGAGCTCAAAAATAGGTGGGCTGAGCTGGATGGTGAAGGTAATCTATTCATGTCTGTAGCTTTGGATAAAATTCATTATCCTTGAAATGTTTCAGATGCTTGTCTGTTAACATTTTATCACCTCGGAACTCAAGGGACACAAGGCCATGGCTGATGCCGTGAAGGTTTGTGGCCATCAGAATCTCATGAGTGCTAAATAAAAAACAGTAAAGTTGTCCAAAGATGAACTCACACCTGTTGCCGAAAATATCCTACACAGTAGCTTGCATTTCTAGAGACACTAACTTGGGAAGGGAGAATACAGTAAAGCATTCCATTCTAGTAGAAGAGCCTTTCAACAACTGCCCTTCAGTGAAGATAACTGGGTGCATCTGCTTTAGATTATCTACAGCTACATCAGAACCCATCCAGATCTCAGCAGTTTAAGAAAAGACACATTTACTGGGATATTGAGGCAGGAAGAACAAAAGTTCTAGCCCATCCTCTGCATTTAGCAACTTAGTTAGACCCTGTTTGAAAAAATAAGGGGTAGGAACATCAATTCATGGGAAGGCCCTAGGTTCAATCTCCAACACCACAACACACACACACACACACACACACACACACACAAACACACACTAGCTCCTAGTTATGTGGATCAGGAATCCTAGAGCTGCTCAGCTGGGTCCTGTGCTTGGGGGCTCTCACAAGGCTGCCATCCCAAAGCTCAAGTGGAAGGGGTCTCCTCCCAAGTTCACTCAGAGGGTAGGTAGCCGGATTTAGTCCCTTGAGGGTTGTTGGACAGTGTTTTTGGTTCCGAGCCAACTATTGGCCCAAGGCTCCTCATAGTTATTTGCTATGGGGGCCCCTCCATAGGACAGGTCACAGGATGGAACCTGGCTGCCCTTAGGGTAAAAGAGCAAGCGGGCAAGAAAGGCAGATAAGGCAGGAAGCCAAAGACACCCAGGCCCTACTCTCGGAGGTGTCACCTCAGCACTCTCATGTGGTCTCCTAAATAGAAGCAAAGCCCAGCCCATACTCCAGGGCCACACAGAGGATGAATCCTCACCGAGGAATCCTACAGGAAAGTACACATTTGGGGTTGGAAAACACAAAAACAAAAGGATAGTTTTCCATCATTTTGAATGTAGACTAGTAGGTATATTCCTAAAGAATGAAACTCATGAAGGAAACACAAATTTAGGAGGAAGAGGAGAGGAGTAGGAAGAGGGGAAGGGGAAGGAGGAAGAAAGAAAGAAAGAGAGAAAGAAAGAAAGAAAGAAAGAAAGAAAGAAAGAAAGAAAGAAAGAAAGAAAGAGAAGGGAGGGAGGGAGGAAAGAAAGAGGGAGGAAGGGAGAAAACAGAAAGAGGTAGAGAGGGAGGAAAGAAAAAAAAGCAAAGCTTTAAGTATCAGATATGAGATTTGAGCTCAACTGTTACATAACACAGGACCTGATCGCATGGCTCAGGTGTCCTACTTAGCCTTTGATCTCACCAGCTAAGTGAAGGAGGAGGGAGGGGGACATGAAGGAAGAGGAGGAGGAGGAGGAGGAGAGGAGGAGGAAGAACAATCAGTCCAGCTCTCAAAGGCTTCCTTCCAGCCTTTTCCGAAGTCCTCAAAAGTGGTCCCTTGGGGCATGGAGATCAAGAGAAGTCTTTGCCCCCTTTCGGCAACCTCCAGAGCATCCTGGCACCCTGGCCAGCCAGCCTTTCTGTCCCTGCATTTCAATCCCCACAGTAGCCAAAGGCTTTTTCACTGTGGCCAGATTGTCTAGCAGACAGATTAGGGTTCCTTCCTTCCTTCCTTCCTTCCTTCCTTCCTTCCTTCCTTCCTTCCTTCCTTCATTCTTTCCTTCCTTCCTTCCTTCATTTCTTTCTTTCTTTCTCCTTTCCTTCCCTTTCCCTGCCTTCTCCTCCCCTCCCCTCCCCTCCCCCTCTTCCTACTCTTCTCTTCCTCCTAAATTTGTGTTTCCTTCATGAGTTTCATTCTTTAGGAATATTACATACCTAGTCTACATTCAAAATGATGGAAAAACTGTCCTTTTGTTTTTGTGTTTTCCCACCCCAATCTGTTGCTAGGCAATCTAGATTGCTAGCAGACAATCGAGGATCAATCTGTTTACCAGGACATTTTTAAACAGTTTAATTGTTACTCAGATTGATGATCCAGACTCAATTCGTGGATCCTGCATGACTCATGAGTCGCTGAGATGTCCCTGTGCAGGGCGTGCTTTGAAAAACCCCCTTCCAATCTCATCCTGCCCAGAGCCTCCCACATAAAACATTTGATAGCTGATGATTTAACCCATCCAACCAGAAACAAATCATCATCGTTAGGCAGCACTGATAGGTCATCCATGAAGCAGATGTGCGAGAATTCAGGTTGTGATTACCTTCAGGAGAGTTGCCAGCAGCCATGGGCCAAGAACATCTTTTCAGGCACACAGGAGTATTTTCCATCTATTGTCTAATATGCCAAGAATCAAAGGTATTTGGCACCATATTAGCAATCCAGCTATTGTAATAACCCATTTGATGTCCTATGTCTCAAAGCAGTACTTTTCCTAATTATTCTTAAGTCCTAAATTTTTGCCATTCATCTTTGATGGCTACTGTATGTGTAAGCCCTCAAAGCTTGGTAGCATTAAATGTCCACAATAAAAACCCTACCCTTGAATTGCCAGTGTATGCAGTATATGTACAGTCCTTCACGTGTATATCACAACTTTAGAGTGGGGTAGTTACACTGCCTTGTCCAGTGCTGTTTCAGAAAAACATGTTCTAAGAGAATGGACTCGGAAAGACAGAAGACGCCAAGAGAGCTAAGGGAGAGGCGAGCACATCTAGGATGGCACAAGGTCTTCCTCCAATGGAGCATGACTCAGGGGGCTGAAGAGAGGAGCATTTCCACCCTGCAAGGTGGGGGGAAGGGGACTATATGCTAAGCTGGCAAAGGTGACCTGAAGCCATCCAGAATACACCTGCACTTTCTCAGAAGTAAAAACTATTTCTATGTTGGACATCAGTTAAACAGTCTGGGCTTCAGTCTGGCATGAAGTGCTCAGTAAATATTTTAATGACTTCCTTGATCCACTGGCATCCGGAACATGTACCAGGGTCACCTGGCAGGAAAGATGATGGGTACAACCAAGACGGCTTCAGTGACATCGAGCTGGGTCCCTAAAATGACAAAGCAACAAACCAACAAACTCCTCTCAACAGTCCCAACACTTTTTCCGACATCCCCAGATGAGCTGTTTTACCAAAGCACCAAGGCAATAGCTGTTGTTTGGAGAACCTATCCGATGAGAACTGCTCTACTCAGTCCCCGGCCCCTCCCCTCACTGAGCTTTCTCTCCGTCCGCATGCACACAGTCCGTCCCATGCCCTCCTCAGGCCGTCTTCCATGGCTGGCCAGTCCCTCGCATCAGCCCCTGAAGACCCATCAGCACTTCCCTCCGCCTGGACTGATCCCTGGCAACATCAGGCAAAGTCAGGTTGCTCAGGCAGAGTTCCTCCTACCCCTCAACTGCACCCCATCCTCTGCACCCCACTCCACTCACCCTGGGCCTTACGTTGTCATAAGGTGACCTCGACTCCTGCCTCACGGAGAGGAGCTCTCTCCTTCTTCCATCCTCACCCCTGGCCTTTCGCCACCTCCTGGCCATCTCTTCCTTCCATCTTGGCCCCAGGTTGCTTTCCCGTGTGGCTTCTACAAGATGTTTGCGCACTTTGGCTGACCATCACCTTGGCCCGACCTCGGATGCTGTATCACTTCTAGAGCAAATGCTGTATCATTACTCCAAAAAGAAAATGTTGGAAGCAGCAAATACAAGTGTCTAGGCAAATGTAAAGCGCATCCCTGCTTCCTCATCCTGCCGTCAATCCCTGCCCCTTCATCCTGGAGCTCCTTGGGTGGGGACCCAGACCCACACTGGGAGTTGGTAACAGATAGAGGTCATTTTTGTCAGTGTTGAGTATTTGCTTACCAGGGAACCAGTCTGACTTTTCTACATAGCTCTTGATTTAGCTTTTGTTGTTGGAAATGTAATTGTGCTGACTTGTGCTAATTTAAATTTTTCTTTCCTTTCCTGAGGTTTTTTATTACCTATCCCTCTAAACTGAAGCTTCTTCATTTTCCTTTTTAAATATTTTCCTCCTAATCCTCTTTGTCAAAGTATTAGCACTCAAGAAAGCATTCTTAATTCCTTAATCTCATACTTCAGCTTCAAAACCATCTACTTTTATGTTTGTAACACTTTTTTCCTGTGGGTTTCAGTCTGTTATCCTTTTAATCTTTTCTTTCACTTTGATGTATTTAACCTTTTACCTTGTTAGTTTATAGTGTTTTCTCTTTTGTCATAAATCTCATTTATTAATTTGTCATTGCTTTTTAATGTATAATTTTTATTTTGCTCTTAAATTGTATTTATAATTCTCTAGTTTGAGTCTTTAATCTGATTTTAGCTTTGATTTTTTTTCTGTCCCTCCTGTTTTCTTTTAGAAATTCCACTCTTCCACTTCCTTTATCTTATAACTTATTATCTCTCGCTCTTATGTTACACCTTAACTTCTTTTCCACTATTGAGCTTTTACTCTCTTGTTATAATATTTATTCTGCTGTTTTTCTTTCAACCTTCCCTTGCCAAGTCTCAGAGTTGTATGTTTAATATTCTCTTTGACTGTGCTTTTGTTATTTTGCTTACCTTTTCTGTCCTTCCTTTCTTCTCTACATTTTTGAGTGAGTTGGTTTAAGAATTGCTGGCAAGACTAAGAGAGAGAGAAAACCCCACTTTCTCCAGCAGAGCCTGGGAAGCTTCTCTCTCAGTGCTCTCCCTCTGATCCCACACCTCCTGGGGTGCTGGTTCACCCAGACCTTCGAAGGAGACTTGAGAGATCTTCATATCCAAGACCAGTACCTCCCAGTGGCTGCTGGTGGAATGTGGGCACGGGATACTGAAGAACAAAGTTTTCTAGCACCTTGTGTTTCCTTGCAGCTATATTTTTAAATTCACATTTGAAGGGTTTCTTCCAGTTTGGGGGTATCCTAAGCCTCAGTCTACATTTCAGTGCATTAAAAGAAAAAGCTCAGTGACAGCAAATACAAGTGTCCTTGAAGATGCGGCTTGTTACATTTTTTTTTCAGGGCCCACGACAGGACCATTTTCTCAAGCTCAAGTTCAGAAATAAGAATCGCATCACTGGTCCCTCTCCTCTTCCCTCCTCCCATTCCCTCCCCAGTTGGCTACAAGCATCCGGACCTTAAAGGAGCAGCCGGGATCCAGGAGACTTTGCCCAGGGAGACCTAATGGGGCACTAAACCCGCACCTCACTTCATCCTGCCGCTCTCTCAGCTGCAGTTTGCTACCTTTCTTATTTTATTCTGCTTTGTAGCATCACAGGTCTTTTTAGGCCTCCCAAATCTCCTTGGAGCCAAGGTCAGTTTCCTATGTGACCACAGGCAAGATCACCGCTCCCTTCCGACGTATCTTCCTCATCTGTGAAACAGAAACTATAGAATCCACCTCATGGATGGCTGTGAGGATGAAACACAATCACGCGTGTCTGGCATGAAAACAAAGTGGTCCCAATTCATGTGCTGACCTTACCCAGTGAGAAGGGGCTGCCTAGAGCTGTGTACTGAAAAGAACTGTGAGACAATCCCTGGGCTCTGGAGTAATGGTTTCTATAATCCATTAGTAATGTCTGCAAAGGGTTAGGAGTAGCAACATTGAAAACACCTATGTGCACTTTCAGACTATGGTTTTACATTACTGTATGCTACTGCTATCTTCCACAGAGTCTCTTCTGAAACATAATAAATGCATGAATGACTGCAATGACTGCTGCACTTTGCGCAAATCTATTTCCCTGAGTCAAGAGATTTTTTTCAAGTTGCCTAGAAGATCAAGACAACTGGGCTGAACGAAGCATGTGACCTCTTAAACCCATCCATACAGAACCTGGCTGAATCCAGCAAAACTTCATGCTCCAAGTGTTCATACAGTCATTAAGTCTGTATTTCTTAGACTGTGGAAGCCCTGGTGAAATTTTTAAACTTTCTTCAGCATCAGAAATCTTCATTTAAGTTAAATCTCACACAAAACCCTACCTAGATTAAAGTAGAGCTAATGTCATTAAAGAGAGAAAAGCCAGAGATTCATCTTGCTTTTGCCTGCTACCTCAAACATCTCAGCTGAGATCTGGCCAGCTCACTCTGAACACTAACAGGAAATGTCTATGGTCCCTGGGGGCCACAGGTAAATGCATCAATATACTGTTGTGGTCAAGTAACCAATGCTTTTACTTGATGATCCCAGTTATCCAGTGTGTTCATCTAGGCAGGAGGCATCCAGAACCTACAGGTGGATTCACCCCATGCAACTTCAGAAAAAAATGGTCTGGGCTCGGCTTTTGATTTCTACAGGCAAGGTCCCAGTTGAGTCACTCTGCCTGATGAAAGTCAGGCCCTACCACAGCAAAAATTGCATCAGAACTACCAGTGGCCAGTGGCTTGCCACCATAAAAGCTACATGGCTTCCAACTCCATCTTTTAGCAATAACATGTGGAACACATCCCTGGAAGTTCTGTAAAGCAGAAGAGAAAGTACTCACAGCCACATCCTCCACTGTCTGTGTCAGTCTGCTGGAGCTATCATCACAAATACTGAAGACCATGCAGCTCAAATGACAGAAGTTCATTTCTCACAGTTCTGGGGAGCCGGAAGATCAAGGTGCTGGCAGATTGGGCTTCTTCTGAGGCCTCTCCTCAGCTTGCTGCATCCTCATCGGCCTTTTCTCTGTGTATTCATGTTCCTAGTGTTTTGGCATCTTCTAGAAGGACTCTGTCACACTGGATTAAGGCCCCACCATTATCACTTTCACTTAAACTTAGTTACCTCTTTAGAGGCCTTCTCTCCAAACATGTCACACTGGAAGCTAATACCTGCACATGAACCAGCGAGGAGGACACGGTTCAGTCCAAAGCAGCCTAGACTCCAGAAGTCCCATTCCCATTCCAACTTTATTGGCTAGAACAAGTCACCCACCTATAAGAGTTTCATCTTCAAGTGCACTGGGAGGGCAAGGAGAACCGGGTGTGGGTGAACACTAGAAATGTCAACCTCAAAGACTAAGAGCAGGAGGTTTAGACAATTACATGGTTGGGCACACACAGGTTTCCCCACCCCTAGACTAATGGGAAGGAAAGGGGCCAGGGATATAGCTTAGTTGCATAAGCACTTGCCTGGCAAGGCTGAGGTCATGAGTTCAATTCCCAGTACCAAAAATCAAACAAAAAAAACAAGTGGGAAGGAAGTGACGAGGGACATGGCAAAGGGCACTCACTTGCACAGACCATGTGGACCAAAGCACCAGAAGTGGTATCCAGTCACCTGTCTCCACATCTATCTGCTTGGAGTACAACCACAGCCCCAGGGACAGTGAGCGGGTGGTACAGGCTCCACTCTGTGGAGCAGGCAGTCTACCCCACCACCCTGAGGACACACCCTGGTCACACTGCCCTGGCATCCGGGGGAATGTGTTACCAACAGTGCAGACCCACCCGGGCCCCTGACTACTCTTCAGGGCAGCACACTCACAGACAACCTAAGGTTCTCAAAGACCCAGAGACAGAGGCAAGGCCTGGTGATGGGGTTGTGGGGAACCTTCATCAAAATTCTTGTCACCTGTGGGGCCCAAGGCAACAGCTAAGATTTCCCCACAGGCCAGGGCAGAAGTGAATTAACCTCCTGCATTGACAGGCACCCAACCAAAGTGTGTCAACCAAGGGAAAGCCACAGAGCCATCTACTGGCCATAAAGTAAAAAAGAGACATCCTAGGAAAACAATAAACAGGAAAAAATAAAAATAATCAAATTCAACTTTAATAACTTCATTATAGAAATGTGATGGGAAGTGTCGCCTCCTTCACTTCGATGCATGAAAATCTGAGAGACACTCGAAGCTGGGCATGCCTTCAGTAAATGTGTTTAGGGAATTAGAATTACAGTATACTGGGAGGTCATCTAGCCCACAGTTCTAAGAGGCTCTGTAATTCTCTCGCTCCTATCTGTACACATTCTGTAAAAATAAAACACAGATTCATTTTAGGGAACCTGAAACCTGCAAGTTTAATTAAGGAATTTGAGATCTTGCCTCTGGGCTAACAAAGACGAGCCCAGCACCCAGTTTTCTCCTGCTGGGTGATCTGACATGCACAGTCACGGAGCAGCCTGATGCTCACGCTGGTGCCTAACAAAGGAGACCCTGGAATTCGGGGACGGGTAGGACAATGAAGCCTCGTGCAAGACCACTGTAAAGGGCACCGCTGGAAGTAGAAATTGAGCGCTGTCCACATTGCTGCCCACAGGGGCTGGGTTCTGTGAGCCCAGCTCCTGCACCCCAGGGTCTGGAACGCGCCCCTAATGTCGCTTCTGCTTCCAGGTATAAAAAGCAGAAAAGACTCCCAGGCCAAGGTTCCAGGAAACGCCTCGGGGTGTCCAGCAGGGACCCCAGCCAGCCAGGGGGGAGGCTGCCCGGGAGCGCAGGACGGGCTGACCTTCCGTTCAGGGTCAGCAACCGACTAATCTGTGTCTCAGACTTGCTCCACAGAAGCTGAGCAGATAGATCAAGTTTAACTGAGAAGATGCCAGACTCCATCCCTTCTCCCAACCGAAAGCCAGAGCTGCGAGGACACGGTGCACCGGGTGCGCAGCGCCACCTACAGCACGGCGGGTGCAATTCGTCCCGGCCCGTTTGCAAGGCCGCGGGGTCCACAGGGTTCTCTGCAAAGCAGGTCTGGGGGATAGACGAGGCCCGAGGCGCGTTTGTGCAGAAGGTAAAAGAAAGAGAAAGAAAAAGAAAGAATAGAGAAGAAAGGAAGGAAAGAAGGAGGGAGAGGGAGATGGCTGTTGCTAATAAGCCTGCCCCCCTTTTTTCTTTGCTTCTTGCAAATTCTAACAGTGATTCTCCCCGCCATTAAAAGTGTTTCAGAAAATCATCAGAGAATAAAACCAGTGAGAAACAACCGTCAAGAGCATTTGACCCTGGCATATGATGTGAACCAGACAGTCATCTGCTGTCTCTGAAATTTACCAAATAAAACCCTCAGCAGGAAGGAAGGTCTCAGACTTGGAGAAGCTGGAGTTGGTGCAACCCCAGCAGAAGATTCGAAGAGGCCTGGCTCTGCGCCTCCATCAGGTTCTTCTCCACGGGTCCTTGGTTTATGCTTTCGGTCAAACTGACAGCATCTACCCTGTGGATCGAGCTGAGGAGACAGAAAGGGGAGACCACCCAGGGGGTCAGCCCTGCCCCCAAAACCATGCACGGTGGATGGTGCCGTGTATTATACTGTATCGCTTCACAGTAATGTGCTCTAACATGCACGTTCGGAGGAAGAAATGACTCACGGTCGGGACAAACAATGAGACACGAGACGTCAGGAGGGGAGCATCTCTCTTTTTTGCTTAAAATTCTTTTCATTTTTAAAAGTCTATCTTCAACGTACAACTCATATAATTAATTGTGCCTTAACAAAATCCTTCAGTATCTAAACATAGCTTCATGAATGTAATTGGGAAAAAGAGAGGGGAAAGAATTTCAAAGCACCACCAAAAGTACAATCACAAAATATAGGTTTAATTACACTTTTTCACTTTTTTTTAAAGTGCCAAAAAACAAGCATAACTACTGGGGTAAGACTTGCTACTTTATATAATGTAATTTTCTTCTAAGTTCTATCAATGTAGTTGAAGTTTTAACAGCCTCAACTTTCTTTTTTTTCTTGGTACCAGGCATCAAACTCTCAACCTCAGGCTTGCCAGGCAACTGCTTATGCTACTGAGCTATACCCCCGGCCTGCAGGGTTAGGATGTACACAGACACTTAGCAAAGGATTGACCAGTAGCTTTGCACATGATGATCCCATATGATAGAATCACTGGGTAGAAGCTGAACCTTTCTTACAATGAGATTTTAACAAATTATTCTGCCACTATTAAAAATGGGTAATGTGTGAATTAAGTTCTAGAACGTAAAAGAAGAAACTGACCAACTAATCACTGAACACTACAGAAATGGGGTTTGCTTATTTTTTTAAAAAGCTAAAGCAAGCAGTTTTGTACAAGGAAGCTCGATGCTCAGTATGAAAACAAGTACAATACTGGTAATAACTTTCACCCGTGAAAGACTGGATCACTCCATAAACACCAGGTCTGTGTGGCAGTACTTTAGAAACAGACTCATTCCTTTTAGGAGAGGGACATCTTAAAGTTCAAGCTCAAATATCACAAGGAATGACATGTGCAGAGACGTGCGTGTGACCTGTGTAAAGCGGCGCTCACACAGAGACAGACACAGCCTCAGCTGTGCATCACGCCACTGTCCCCTACTTCATTCCTTCTTCCGGCCAGTTCAGGTCAGTTGTGGGACTGCTTCTCTCTCTGGGACAAGCTGCATGGTGACAGGGACTCCTTTCAGTCACTGCTCTGTTCTGTGTCTACTTTGGTGGCTGGCATGATACAGATTCTAGATCTGTATGGCAGAAGGGGAAGCAGAGGAGGAGAGGGGCTCAGAACACCCACCGAGAAACACACGAGGGTCTCACGGAACCGGCTGGCCTGGGGAGAGGGGAAAGGTCTGTGGAGTCTGGAATGCCAGGCAAGAAGCTTGGAGTCTTTCCTGCTCCTTCAAAGATGCCAGCTTGGTCAAAAGATAATGACAGTAGCTATGCCAAGACGTCAGAAGCCCGGCCTGGCGAATATGTAGAATGCATGTGCGGGAAGAGAGACTGGCGGCGAAGAGCAGCTACTGTAAGGTAATGATAGTGAGGAGTCACGTTATGGCCACTGAATAAAACATGAATCTATGAGCCTGTGAAGATATACACAAATGGGTGCAAGCGCAAGTGAGTCTGGAAGAGCTCGTGTCAGAAAGTGAGCACGGGGACTTGTCAAAGCTCCCAGGACCCAGCCTGAAGGGCACCACTAGCTGACCTTGGAACATTTGAACTTTAAATAATGATGGTTTACATCCCATTGGATAAAATGAAACTCTGTAATACCTGAAAGACATAAATAAAGGAAAAAATGAGTGACAATTGCTACTCCACATGGAGGGGACCTGACAACCGAGCCCAAAGGTATGACGGCGGCAGCGTCGGGGCAGCTGAGTCTGTGGATATGCAGTGCTGATGGAAATGGATCGGTGCTGATTTTTTCATGTGGCAGACTGCATGGCAGTTATTTAGAAAAGTGCCTTTTATCTGGAAAGACCCAGTGGCATATTTCGGACCTGGTGTCAGCAGCTAACCTTTAAAGATTTAATTTAAAAAATAATAATGACTAGATATAATAATCAGGTTTTTATTTTTAATTACATAAGATGATTATGTAAAGCACCAAGTGAGCGATCGGTTCGCATTACACCTTAGCTCTCTCCCCCAGAAGGGAGACATTAAGGCTCTCTCTACTGCTCTGTCCAAGATGATCACCGACCTCACATAAACTCGCTTCAGCATGAGAAGGGGGGTCCACATGATGCCCAAGTCGGCTGACTGCCCTGAGCCTCTGGGCAGCAGCGATAACGGCAGATATGTAGCACCGTACCTGTGTAATGACAGCTCTTTTCGGATTGCAAAAGCACTTTCGAGCTCATTATCTCATTTTATCCCCACTGCACCTCAACGAGACAGGTAACTGTCATCATCATTGCTGGAATTTTTCTATTATTGTTTGACCTATTATGATGAAATGGAAGTCCAGAGACCACAGAGCGGGGCCAAATTAACAATAATTACAATGGTGGTTTACATTTTCAGGGAGAGAAGCAAGGCTGTAGTGGTAACTTGTGTGCACACATACAGAACCACACAGCTCCGTATTCTCCGGAGGACAGAGAGGCAACTCTCGGGCCCAGAGGAAAGTGTCTGGATTGTGTACACAGCCTCAGTCTGGAGCCAGCCCAGCCACCCTCCGCGTTCCTGGGAGTGGGGTCTGTCCTGCAGTGTACAGCGTCCTGCCCTCTGCCCCTCCTCTTCCTTGTGCCATCCCTCTTCAGCGGCCCTCCTCCAGCACAGCACGTTTCTTCAAGGTCATTATTTCTGGAGCTGAGGTGGGAAGAATGTGTCTCCAGCAACCAGGCTGGCCACAAATAGGGAATGAAGACAGTTAAGCTCATTTATGCCACTGTTAGCAGAAAGTCAGGGTCAGCCTGGCCGGGGTGCGGGTCTGTACTGTGTAGTCGTCTTTACTCTTGGACCCTCCGTGAGCAGATTTGCAGGGAGGTCGATAAACAGGACTCAGAGGCGTAAAGCAAACATGTTTACTGAGGGACGAGCACAGCATCCTGCACACTAGGCTAACTTTTATAAATAAGGATAGGACACTTGGGAGCATTCCATTAGAGCAGAGCCAGAAGAAGCAACTGCCTGCTGTCGGCAGAGTTTAGTTGGGAGAGACCCCAGTGTGCAGCTTGGGGCAGTGCCAAGTGCCTGGGGAGACCTGGACTAGGTTACTGGCACGGAGAGTATGCGCGGGGAGGTCCCAAGTAGACAGAACTGGTGGTAGTAACAGCAGCAAGGTCCAAGCCTGGTTTCTCTTTTGTTTTCCCAGAAGCTGGGGAGTGGTCAGGAGAGGTGATGCATGGGGCTTCTTCCCAGTCAACCATGAGTCTCTGCACTCGTTTTGGGACAGGGAGCTTTTGAAGCTATGTGGACTTAGTCAGAACAAACATGGCAGACAAATCGCATTCGGAATCAAAAGCACAATGCACAGGCAGGTAAGGCCAATAGGGTCTCCACAGTTGTGCCCCAAGGTGTGGTCTTGTGGGATCAAACGTTGTAAGCCTGGGTGGGAGGGCATGCAAGAGGGCATAAAGTGTGCCTCTCAGAAAGCTTGGGCCCCACAGACACGGGAGATCTGGACCTCAGCGTTCTTTCGAACCTGCTAGGGCCCTGCGTCCAGCGTCCCACTCTAGCTCATTCCTGGCTACCTACTGGTTCCTGCCCTATCACAGCTCTTCTTTTTTTTTTTTTTTTTTTTTTCACAGCTCTTCTTGAAGTAGCAAAAATCTTCAACTCCAAGACCTGTTAGTGTGGGTTGTCAGGAGTGAAACTTAAAGAAAGAAGCCAAAGGGGTTACTAACCCCACGGGCAATCCCTATTTACCCATGGCTCTCCTGGTTTACTTACAGCCCACAAGCCTCAGACTAAAATTTGAGAACTTTGTATGCAAAACACTGTTCCCAAGAGAACCCCAAAGCTATTCACACAGCTTTCAAGTCTAACCCCAGGTCGATGCCTACAAGTCAGTGCCTCTCCAGGGTCCATTTCCCTTGCATGTAAGAGGGACACAATCATTGCAACTTCAGGCTAAGATTACAGAGCGCAGCCCCAGCTACCTGTAACAGGCGAGTGTCAGGGCTCACAAGTCAGACGTTCCATCACAGAGATGTGCAGCTGGCCTCAAACTTGGAAGGCTACTCTCCACTTAGTTTTGTTGCCTTGAATTTCTAATTCCATTACCACCTGTCCAGTTTTCCATTTGTCCAGTTGTGTGGTTCATGCAGAGCAAAAATGAAGATTTCCTCCTGCTGGCAGCTGTGTTTGCACTGCTCGCTTCCTTGACTCCCGCTCTGGTGCCAGGCCAGCAGGTGAGCGAGAACAGCTGGACCATCCATTATCAGTGCTCTTGGATTGGTAGAAATGGAGACCCCACCCAACACGACCAGGCCACAGTGCACAGTGGCCAGGGCACAGCCACAACCCATCACAAGGACATATAGGAGAGATGTAAGACAAGGAATATTCTGTTCTAAAAATAGGGGGAGGGGAACCAGAATAGGCCTAAAATAGCAAAAGCAATCCTGGGAAACAAAGGAAAGGCAAGACACATCACAATTCCTGACTTGAAATTATACTACAAAGCTATTGTGATAAAATCAGCATGGTACTGGCAAAAAAACAGACCTGAAGATCAATGGAACAGATTAGAAGATGCAGACAGAGCTACAAACACACTCAGCCACCTCATCTTTGACAAAAGGGCCAAACATGCTCACTGGAAGAAGGATAGCCTCTTTAATAAATGGTGCAGGGAAAACTGGTTTTCCACATGCTGAAGACTAAAACTAGACCCATGTCTTTCACCAGACACTAAACTAAAAAGTCAAAATGGATCAAACATCTAAATATTAAAACAGAAACACTAAATTTACTAGAAGAAAATGTAGGTATAAATCTTGAAGACATGGGGGTAGGCAGAGAGTTCATGAACAAAAACCAAACTGCACAGGAAATACTTCAAAGAATCAACAACTGGTATCTCATTTTATCGAAAAATTTTGCACATCAAAGAAACCACCAACAGAGTAAAAAGAAGCCCAGGAATTGGGAAAAAAATTTAGCCCACTGCTCCTCAGATAAAGGACTTCTATCTAGAACATATAAAGAATTTTTAAAAATCAGGCCCCCAAAATTCAAAGACCCAATCCAAAAATGAGCATCTAAGATGAATACACACATCTCAGATGAAGAAATATTAATGGCAAATAAATACATGAAAAATGTTCAACATCATTGTCATTTGAGAAATACAAATCAAAACAACAGTGAGATTCCATCTCACCCAAGAAAGAATGGCTATCATCAAGAAATCAACCAATAACAAATGCTGGAGAGGCTGTGGAGAAAAAGGAACACTTCTCCACTGCTGGTGGGACTGTAGATTGGTGAAACCACTGTAGAAATCAGTTTGGAGAATCCTCACAAAACTAGGATTAGAAATCCCACTTAACCCAGCTATTCCCGCTCTAGGTATTTTCCCAGAAGAATTAAAAACACCATACCAAGGTGATATATGTGCACCCATGTTTATAGCAGCATGATTTGTAATAGCTAAATCTTGGAAACAACCCAAATGCCCATACACTGAGGAATGGATAAAAAAGATGTCATATTTTTATACAATGGATTACTCAGCTATAAAAAATATAAACTTGAGGCTTTTGTAGGTAAATGGATGCAACTTTAAGCATTAACTGTCCCTTTCTTTTTTTTTTATTTTAAAAACATAAAAGTACAAAAACATATTGACAAACAGACACCAATTAGCATAAAAAATAGTACAATCACAACTAATCTATAGACAAGGTGATATGGTCTCAACAGTGGTTATTGCTTTATCCATTGATATCTTCGAATTGTAAATGTATGAACCCATATACAGACATGCAAATTTAGTCAGACAG
>PVLD010016469.1:0-11103 GCA_004027595.1 Dinomys branickii | reverse complement strand
ACACCACTTGTTGCTGCTTTACATATTGATATCTTCGAAGTGTATGTTCAGGATAACACATACAGACATACAAGATTAATCTAATATCCTGTCATCGATTATTGCTTAGCATTAAGAGATATAATACAACTGTCCCTTTCAATATACCATCAGACATCAGCAGTACAGTTATCCAGCTTTTCTTCTATATACATGCATATATATATATATATATATATAGTTCTCTATATATATTTATGTTTTCCTTCATTGTTTTTTCTTCTTTCCCTCATTCCAGTTGTTCTTTCCTGTGATAAATTTATTTCCCTTTCATATCATCTATTGTATGTTTTGGGTTTTATTTACTCTTTCAGGTTCCTACACCAGGAAATATGATGTTTGCAAAATATGATGTTTGCAAATGTGAGTCCGATTTAGTTCACTTACAAGTACGGTCTCTAGTTGCATCCATTTACCTACAAAAGCCTCAAGTTTATATTTTTTATAGCTGAGTAATCCATTGTATAAAAATATGACATCTTTTTTATCCATTCCTCAGTGTATGGGCATTTGGGTTGTTTCCAAGATTTAGCTATTACAAATCATGCTGCTATAAACATGGGTGCACATATATCACCTTGGTATGGTGTTTTTAATTCTTCTGGGAAAATACCTAGAGGGGGAATAGCTGGGTTAAGTGGGATTTCTAATCCTAGTTTTGTGAGGATTCTCCAAACTGATTTCTACAGTGGTTTCACCAATCTACAGTCCCACCAGCAGTGGAGAAGTGTTCCTTTTTCTCCACAGCCTCTCCAGCATTTGTTATTGGTTGATTTCTTGATGACAGCCATTCTTTCTCGGAAAGTTAATGCTTAGATTTTTTTATATTTTGATCAAATTTCATGCATATATCTGGTAATCTGAGCAACTGATTTGAAGGCAACAATATGCAATGGAACAACCATTGGTGAATTCCTACCATCTTGTCTAGTGAAACTGTATTACCTCTAATGTTTTATCTAATAATTAGTTTTTATTCTATTTAATGGTTTGAACAATCTTCCATTCTTACATCTGGCAATCTGAGCAGTATAGTTGAAGACACCAGTATGTACTATAACAACCACTGCTAATTCCTATCGTTTTGTTTCAAAACCCTGTATCCCTTTTAATGGTCTTGCTTTGTTTAGTTTATGTCTGTGATGTTGGTGTGCTGCTATTGTTCTTTTTTTTTTCTTTTACTACTCTTTTTAAAAAAAAAAAATTAAATTAGGGGGAGGGCATGCATCCTTCCAGGAGATCGATGTTATAAAAGACAAAGAAAGGCTGTGGAAATGCTCCAGATGAAAGGATCTGGAGAAAGGGACTAGCTACAAGCAAGCTGACCCGGCCAGGATTCTGCTCGGGAGGGGGTGCTGTAAGGAGGGCTGAGGCCAGCTGCACCTCTCCGTGATAGGACATCTGATTTGGGAGCAGTGACATTCGCTGGTTACAGATAGATGGGATCGGGCTCTGTACACTGCAGCCTGAAGTCACTGCGATGGAGCTCAGATCAGATAAAATACATCAGGGAGAATGTGTGAGGCTGACAGCTGCACTGTGGCTCAGTCAGGGAGCATCCTTGTTGTAGTACAGAGTACTCCCAGTGTTATAGTTAAGTATTTAGCACAACGTAGTGTTGAGGGTGAAAGCTATAAGGCCTGGGTTAGGGTTTATATCTAGAAGTCTCCTGCGAGCTTCACGCACTCACAGGTGGGGCTTTTGGAAGAAGGGTGGATTATGGGCCGCTATAGCTGACTCGCTGTTGGGAGGTAGAGTCTGCTTCAAAGAGGTGGTCACTGGAAGCGTGGCCTGGAAGGGTGCCTCTCCATCCCCAGCTCCTCCCTCCTCTCTGTGCTTCCAGGTCACCATGAGGTGAGCCGCTTTCCTCTGCCAGGCCCCTCCGCCGTGATGATGACTGTGCCAGCACTGAAACTTCTCAAACGAGAGCCAAAATAAACTTCTCTTCTTTTAAGTTGTGGATATCAGGTATTTTGTCCCAACACTGAGGAAAGTGACTAAAATAGTATAGAATTTACTTTTAATTTATTCAGAAAAGCCAGGTGTGGTGGCATACTTCTATAATCCCAGCACTCAGGAAGCTGAGACAGGAGGACCACTGTGAATTCAAAACCAGCCTGGGCTACATAGTGAGTTTAAGTCCAGCCTGAACTACATAGCAAGACCCTGTCTCAAAAAGCAAACAAAAAATTATTCCAAAACAATGTATATACATATATACATTGGTGTATGTGAAACATGCATAGATGTACATGTGTGACTATATGTATTTATATATAAAGATGTATATACATATATGCTATACATTTATAGACAGGAAAAAAAGACACTCATCACAATGAAAAGGGAATAGGGGCTGGGGATATAGCTCAGTGGAATAAGCGCTTGCCTAGCAAGCACAGGGTCCTGAGTTCGATCCCCAGTACCGCAAACAAAAAAAAAAACAATGAAAAGGGAATAAAATGTCTCCGTAGTTTATCTAGACTGAAACCATAAGCTGAATTACACTCCTTCAAGTCATGGGTGTCAGGTAGCGTCCAGCACCGGGAAAGCCGATTGACCACACCGTACTTAGAGAGAAGCTCACAAGGATGGACCAGCAGATTGGGAACCACAGAGGCACAGGTCCCTTGCATCATGACCCAGCACAGACCCAGAGCAGGCTGGGTGCATGAGGTACACAGGACTCTTTGCCCTCTAGAAGCCTGGGTTGAAAGACACCTTCATGAAGTCGTGAGAGCTCTCACTTTTAATCACTGATATTCAGAGACCAGAGTGGTTACTCATGTGGGGTCATCAGGAAAGGCCAGTTCTGGTGAAGGCCGAGGAGAACGTGGATCTGCAGTAGTTCTGGGACAGGCACAGCCGGAGCACAGAGGCCAAGGTGAAAGGGGATGGGGAGGGTGGGGAGAGGAGGACCCAGCCCCAGCGTGGTAGGGCAGGGTGAATGTGCAAGCCCATGTACACACACACACACACACACACACACACACACACGACAGGGCTTGCCAACCAGAGCTCACAACAGCCTCTCGAAGCTCTACAGTTTCACCCATGATGGTCAATATCACAGATGTTCCAGGATTCCTAAATCCAAAGTGTTTGCTTCCTGTTCAACCAGATGGAACACAAGTTTCAGTTCCAGAAATGTTATTTTCCTGCCCATAGGCCATGTTTCCAGCGCTGCACATCCCTGGAAAAAACAAGATGGAGAAGTCACTTCCCTTTAAGCCTCAGTCCTGTGTAAAACGGGCAAAACATCCCCTCTAAGGAGGTCCTACGGGTTACATAAGGCCTTGGTGCAGATCTCCTACTTCAATGTCTGCCTCGAAGTGCTCGATCCACTGAAGCTACCAACACTCCTATGCTTACAATCGTGGCTGAGCAAACCCCCCTCAGCAGGGAGTGGTTACCTTCACCCAAACCCCCACAGAATTCCACCAAAACGGCCATATTTTACCCCAAATTAGTTTTGTTCTTGACTATTGTCCTGAAGTACATTAAATCTCAACTTCTGGAAACATAAGTCCCCTGTACTCATTTCCTGGCTTGTCTTGAGCAGCATGTCAAACACTAGAAAAGAAATTAGAGCTGATGTTAATCAGCGTGTGACCACCTCACCCATAAACGCCTTCTGATGGAACAGGAGGCTGGTGGGAAATGACAAGGTCCTGCAGCCGTGAACACACCCTTACCCAGCGTGCGTGTGAGTTCCTTGTGTTACAAATGTTCCTGGATCACCTCCAAGGGCAGGGAACGCAGACCTCTCGTCTGGGGCTGGTACCCACGTGACACAGCAGCACAAACTGGACTTGAAGGAGTAAGTCACAGAAGAGAAAATGGTTCTTGGCTCTCGGTGGCGCCTGGATCGAGTCTTGAAGGATGAGCAGGAGCTCCCAGAAAGGACGGGGAGAGCATCTCTATGGCTGGAAAGTGGACGTGGAGGGGAAGGGGCCAGCATGTGACGCACCTGGAGCCTGTGGGCTGCTATGCGTGGTAGGGAGTTGGCCCTTTGCCTCAGCACACGAGCCCAGCAAGTCCAGCCTGCTGAGGCCCATTTCACCAACATGGGAAGTGAAGCTACCTGAACAAGGCAGCAACAGATAGGCCAAGAAAGACAGAAAGTGGGCTGCTTGACCCAGCCATGTCTCAGTTCCTTCCCAGACTTCTTAGATACATTAGCCAGTAAATCACTGTTTTTGCTACTTCGTCTGTGGGGGGTATGCTTTTGTCGGGATCTGGAATGTCACCTGAAGGTCTACATGTGACAGCTTGGGCCCTAGCCTGTTGGGCCATTGGGAGGCCGAAGAAAGTTGAGGAGGAGCTGCTCGGTAGGAGGAAGTGAGGTCACTGGGGACATGGACTTGAGAAGGAAATTATGTCATTGGAGGTGTGGCCTTGAGAAGGAAGTGATGTCATTGGAGGT
Organism: Dinomys branickii; assembly: GCA_004027595.1. NCBI lineage: Eukaryota > Metazoa > Chordata > Mammalia > Rodentia > Dinomyidae > Dinomys > Dinomys branickii. Next base: position 6,638 of record PVLD010016469.1, on the reverse strand, counting down.
GTGGCCTTGAGGAGGAAGTGAGGTACTTGGGGGCTTAACTTTGAGGAGGGGCTTGGCCTTGAGGAGGACCTTGGGACTCAACCCTTTCATTTCTGTCTCTTGCTTCTTGGGTGCTTGCCACGAGGTGAGCAGCTTGTTCTTCCAGGTGCTCCATCATAATGCTTCACCAGTCACAGCCCCAAAGCAAGGAGGCAGTGGACCATGGAGGGAAACCTCTGAAACTGTGGGCCAAAATAAACCTTCCCTCCTCCTAAGTGAATGAACTGGGTTATTGTGTCACAGTGACAGAAAGCTAATGCACTAAAACAACATAAATGTGTATCACTGCTGTGGAGCCTGAGATCAGACTGCCAGGCTGGTCAGGGCCAGCTTCTCTTTGGCCTGAAGACAGTCTCCTTCCAGCTGCTTCCCCACATGGCAGAGAGTATGCTCTAATGTGTTTTATAATAAAGCCACTGAACATTGGACCTAAACCCTGCCCTTCTGGCTTCACTTAACCTTAATTACTTCTGTAAAGGCCTTATCTCCAATTACACCAATAAACCCACCTTGGAGCTTAGGGCTTTGACTACATCTGGGCAAGGGGACAAATATCCAACCTGTAACAATCACTGTGTTGTTTTTACAGTTATTGATGTTTAAGGACCTGCAGTATGGCATTTGCACATAAAATCTATTAAAAGCATTCCTCATTCTGAAGCCAACGGCTTGTCGTTAGTTGGAACATAGGTATTATAGTAGGGTGTGAGGATGGATTTGTGATCTGGATATTACCAAATGCAAGAAGTAAACCAAATGGAAGAATAAAGTCATCTTTGTTAGAGTAAAAAAGCATAAAACTGACGTCCTTAAGTGTCTTCCCAGACAGGAATAGGTTGGAGAGTTTTCTGCCGCAATCCTTTCAAAGTTTAGAGTAATGTCCCCAGGCAACAGTAGGGAGCCTCCTCTGGAAGGAAGGGTGTAACAGTTCATCTTAACTGTCAGCCGTATTGTCTTGAGAGATTAGCTGAGCACACCTCCGGGCGTGTCTGGGTGGGTGATGGGAGCCACATCTAGTCCCGGGGTCCCAATCTCTCTGGCACACTTCTCCTGTGCTGTACTTCCCGGACACCATGACATGAGCAGCTTTGCTCCACAACACCCTTCTGCCCTGATGGACAAACCATGGACAAAATCTCAACACCTGTGAACCCAATGAACCATTTCCTCCTTTAAACTGCAATGTTGGATATTTTGTCCCAGCAGTAAGAAACCTGACGGATATGGAAAAGGGGCCCTGACTGATAGTAATTAAGCTGGCGATGGAGGCCTACTCGGTCAGTAGCTGTGGTCCCAACCTCCCCCCACATCTTCCCATGTCTACCACACAGAGATTAAGTGCCCTCTCACCCTTTCAGTGAGTCCCATTCCAGGAGACCCACTTTCTCTCCTATCAACCCCCTCTCTGGTGTACTTGTCACCTTTTGTGGCCTGGCTTCTGGGCTCTCTCTGGCATCCACAAGACTGTGCCTTCCAACAAGGCCCTGTGCCAGAGATTGCCAATGTTTTCCAATTCCTGGAAGGTCCCCTTTAAACCTGCCAAAGGGAGATTTACACCTCCTTTAGCCCACAAGCTGGCTATTCATCAGCGCCAGCAAGATCTGTTAATCCCAGCCTTGGAATACCAATTTCTTTTTATGTCAAAAGTACTTTATGGTTTTATACTATGAATAAATCTGAGAAAAACCCCATTGGGGCATATGGCCGTGACTCCACTCTGTTGGCAGGAGTTTGAGAATCTAACCTCCCGACAGGGCCTCTCATCCCTTCCAGAATCTTCTTTCCTGCTCATCTTCCTCTCCATGGGTGATAGCACAATTCATCACAGTCACCCAAGGCTAGGAGTCATCCCAGCTCCAAATCCCTGCACTCACTGGTCATTCCCTATATCCAGCCCTCTACACTCAACTCCAGGGCAATAGTAACAGCTGGAAAAATGCATCCAGTCTGATCAGAATCAGCTAATGCAGAGCAGTCATGGCCCCAGAGTTCAGCAGGCTTGGATAGGCACTTGGTCATCTCCCCCTGTCTCCTACTTTGAAGGGATTGATAGCCAAGATACCTGAGGCCAGGGTTCCTGGGTTTTCTGCAGCAATCTGCTCTGGAAACCCACAGCTTTCCTGATTCTTATTTCTAGACCTCTGTGAGTATCTCCCAATATTCCAAGAGGCAGTAGACTTTTCCCATAAAGGGCCAGGTAAAAAACAGTGTAAGTTCTGCAGGCCACATATATCTCTCTAACAACTGCACAACTCACTGTAACATCACTGGGGAACGCATGACTGTGTTCCAATAAAGCTTTATTTATAAAAACAAGCATTGGGCCACATTTGTCTCACAGCACAATTTGTCAATCTGTGCAATATTAAACTTCTGCTTAAACTATTTACAGAGTGATTTCTGTTTTTCTTCTAAACATCTAGAAATTTTCTCTTCCCTGGAACCACTGTATTAGTTCCAGCCCCACCATATCAAAGTTCATTGGCCCTGGCATGCAGAGTAAGCTTCCCCAGGGATCTGCGTGAAAGGACCAAGTTTACAACTCTTATTTTCATTTTGTTTCATTTTGGTTGAACTCTCAGACTAGTACTTTATAAGATACAATATGAAAATGATTAGGGAAAAGTGAGATGAGAAAACACATAAAACACAAGCCCTTGGTCGGCATGCTTGAGGCTCTGGATTTGATCCCAAGTATCATTTTAAAAAATTTTAATTACTAAACAGATTAAAAATCTCTATGAAATTGCTATAAAAGCTAGTGAATTTTTAGTTTTAGGTACCGTTCTTACCATATCATGGAGCCAAGGCAGCCCTGCAGGGAGGAAGCCAGAGGGAACAAAGGCCACCATTTCTCTCCTCCCTCTCTTCCATCTCCTCCATCACCTCCATTGTCAGAATCCACTCAGAAACCAGGCACCATTGATATAGATGGTGCCCAGGAGCAGAAGGTTGGGGCCAGAGCTGAAGGAAGTACCAGAAAGTTCCAGCCCAGACACATCCCACCTGTCTTTATGTGGTCCGATATTCCGTCTACACCAAAGAGCTACAGCCACCACATCCTCTCACCTCGACCCCTCTGCACGTCCTGTCCCCTGCCTGGGAACCTTCCCCTGCTCCATCTGGCTGAGCGAGGACAAGGCTCATGGATCAGGACCACACGGAACAATGGCGTGTGGCTGCCCAGGTCCCTTTTCTGCCGCTCTCTCTCTCTCTCTCTCTCTCTCTCTCTCTCTCTCTCTCTCTCTCTCTCTTAGTTGTGAGTCCCATTGCCCTAGACATGGAGTTGGCAGTGGCCAGCATTGGGATGATTACTTCAGTTCTCCCTCCAGTATTTACTGAGTACTTACTGTGTGCCTCAAATACTGTTCTAGGTCCTGCTAATGCAGCACTAAACTTAAGACAAAGCCCAGCATTCATTCAGAGAGCAGAAACACGTTTATCAATCAGGTGACAATCGTAATCCTCCCTCAGGATTGGCCTATGAACACTGAGAAAGCAAAGTTGCTTTCTCCCTCTGTGGAGGCCATGCTTGGGGAAAACACACACAGCCCCCTTCCCTGGCCGCAGTGACAGTGCCTATCCACAGTAGAAGAGTGACTTAAAAGGAAAAATAATTGAGAGATGAAGCAAGAGCATCTTGGCTGTTATTTTTGACTTCTAAATCCAGCCACACCTAACATCTACCTTTGAATTACACAAACCAGTAAAGTTCCCTTTTCTACCTCAAGCATATTTGGGTTGTATTCCTGTCTCCTGCAATGAAGTGAATCCTGATTATTTCAAACCGCACCTTCTTCTGTGTATGTTCCCCAGATTCCTTGTGTCTCTGGTGGCATATTCTGTTCTGAGAACACATAGAGGAGATAGCCCCCCTTGGTAGCTTGTGTGATGGACACACAAATAATCAGGAACTCGGGGCCAGGGCTTTCGTCAATGAAGCCCCAGGGCATCACACGTATTAGACACCCAAGACATGAAATGTTTGCGAGAACAGTTAAAAAGAGATTGTTCTGCTCACTGATCCTCAATACTCAATAGGGCATCCGATGGCAGATCTCTATGGAATGCAGTTGTATATACTAGAGAGAGGGACTGCTTTGAGACCAAGAGAGACTGCACACAGAGTGTCTTCTGTAAGCTGATCTAATAGGAGTCCACGTGCTGTGCTTCAGACCAGCTGCCCAGCCTCCTGTTGGAAAGAAGCCTACCCATCCCTGTGGGTAGCTCAGTGCAGCTCACTAGAAGCACTCAGACACCTTTGAATCCACTTGAAGCAATTTATGATAGATTATACCTGGAACAGTCCCTGGTATTTGGTGAGTATGTAGTACTTCTTATGTGAGATGTGACCAAAAACTAGGGTGAATGTTTAAATTGGTTTAAATTTATTACAGTAACAGACACATTCCCACGAATCCCCCTCAGAAGATTCCCCTGTCTTCAAACACACTTATCCTACTGTTTTTGCCACTTTCTGGAACAGTTCTGGAAGTCCTCTTTCATGAGTGTCGTTTGTTGCCCTATTGTGACTGCCTCAACGTCCTGGATCAACTTAAAACATTTCCCTGTCCCTGGTCATTTTGCCAGGAGGAAGAGCCAGAAGTTGGACAGTGCCAGATTCAGTGCATAAGGTGGTTGAGGACGCAATGTAATGTTTTATGAGCCTGCATGTCTGCATTCAATGGCACTTGAAGCAGCGTTCACCATGTTTTTTATGATAGCTCATAAAAACACTCAGGCATGCGGATTTCTAGAACTGCTTCAGAAAGTAACAAGAACCACTAGGGGGATGAGTGTGCGATAAGCAAGAGGAGTATTTTGAGGGGGACTGATGGCAACGTGCATTTTACTGGAATACTTTTTAATTTAAACACTCACTGTATATGTTCATTACATCTCATATATAAGAAGTTTTTTACTTTGTTTTTTGTTTTTGAGACAGCGTCTCACTATGCTGCCCAGGCTGGCCTCAAACTCATGGCAATTCTCCTCTAGTGGATTGACAACTGGTGGTCAACTTATACCCCCCGGTTGAAATAAGTTAGCCTGGTGCTGGTGTGGGAGGCCCACCTGGGATTGTCGCCAGCAGCATAAGAGGCAGAACTGGAAAGGTAAGGCTGCTGGGAGCTGGTAAAAGCTGTAAGGAGCTATTGGTTGTTTTGGAGGAGCTCGTCATGCCGGTTTTCCTGATGAACTTGGCTGTTTCCATCCTCCAAGGAGCTCAGGACCTTGTTGGTACTGAGTGGCTTTGTTCACTTTGGGGCAGCTCTGGTCCTCACTTTGAGCATCACTTCCTGGCTCTGGAGGGGAAGATGGTGCACAGCTCAGTCTCCTAAAGAAACTTGCTGTGTTGGCTCTCCTGATGGGAACTCAGCTTTCCTGATCATCTGAGGAGTTTGGGACCTCGCTGTTGCTGAGGATGCTGTGGTAATTTTCAGGGTATCTCTGGTTCTTACTTTGAGCACTGCTTCCTGGCTCCAGTGCAGATCCCTCAGCCTGCTAGCACAGATCCTTCATCCCACTAACACAGACTTCCTAGATTCTACCACTGACCTTTGGGCCTTCCCAGCGCAGATCCATGAAACAGGCCTGTGTGGGATATTGTTATGGGCTCTGGGCCTCCAGTTGGACTTGCAGGAGGCACTGTTATGATCTCTAGGTCTTAAGCAGGACTCATGCAGAACATTTCCGTGGGATCCAGGCCTTCAGCTAGTTTCCTTGGTCTTGGTGTGTGGACAGATTTCCTATACTCTCCTGTATATCATTCTTTCAGTGACTATTATAAATAATCTTATAAAATATGTGTCCTGACTTCCGGGAAGATGACGACCAGGTGAGCAGCAAAGGAGCGAACCTCCTTGATAAACATCACCAGCTCGAGACAGACTTGGCGAGCGTGAATGCCGGGACCTCGGCTGGTAAGATAAAACTGAACGTGTTTCTCTGAGCTGCCGGGGGAGATGCGGTAGGGCGGCCCAAACTGCCGTGGCGAGACGCGGGAAAGCCCCAGACGCTGGGAGCCGGGGATGCTCCGCGCGGGTAGGGGGCTTGGCTGGGTGCGAGCGCCCTGGGGGCCACAGCTAGCTCGGTCCCTCCCGCCTCCCGAGCCGGCGCAGCTTTCCAGCGACTCCCGACAGAGATCGGCTTTTTAGCAGCGGCAACGCCCGGCAGTCTCACATTTCGCGCGCATCGGGCAGGCTGCGCAGCCTAGACCCTCGGCCAGGGCGGCACGAGCAGAATAGGAGCGGAGCATCCCGCTCCCTCCCCCAGACCCGGAGAGCGAGAGGAAACAAGTGGCTGCGAGCGGCGGATCGCGAGCATAGCACAAAAAACTGGCACCTTGGAACCTTCCTGCCTGCAGGGACTCCGAAAACTGGTGAGCTATCTGCACTTGCGGCCAGATCACCGAGTGGGGGAGGAGATCCATCCCTATACCTGCAGGGAACCCTGGGAGGGCGGGGGAGCGGTCTTACACACCTCACCCAGGTCTCTCGCTAGGGAGTAGCTAAACAACATCTGTACAGCCTTTTAAGCGGAACTCTCAGCAGAAAGCTTAAGGGACATTCCCCCAAAGAAAAGTCATTGGAGCAGCCTCT